>JAMKQA010039743.1:0-43238 GCA_024699735.1 Posidonia australis | reverse complement strand
GTTTTTATTAGGGTTTTATGGGATTTTGGGTGGATTTTAATTGGATTAAGTGGGCTTAGGTTTTTCAGTGGATTTTAAGTTGGATTAAGTGTTTTATTGGGTCAGGTGGGCTAGTGTGGGTCTGATTGGGACCTGTATGGGCTAGGATGTTGATGGTCGCGACCAGAGCATCAACCGGAGGAGCTTGCTGCCAAATGACTTCAAAATCGGGGTGTCTACACCATGGATTAGGTGCAAGGATGCCCGGTTTACTCTCCCGACCCTCCTCCACAATCACTAGAGCTCATTGGTTCTCATGGCCATTGAATTTGGTCGTGAGCCCTGACGAGCTTCGTGGGGGCTATCAGAGGTGTCAGGAAGCGAGAGGAGATGATGGGGCATTCTCCTATCTACTTGAATGCATGAATGGCTGGGTGGATGTTTCCCCCATCTACGTTGTCGGAGATGGGTTTTGACGTCGCCGAAGATGGAAAAGATGATATGTATAATGCATGAGGCTAGGAAGATTCAGAGGAAATACATATCATGACATGGAATTGATAAAAACATGGAGAAGGCAACAAAAATACAATGCAACAGTAGAAGAATCAATACATAAAAAGCCACAGGAAGAAGCTTACTTATGGGTGGCTCGAGTTGTCCTTCCGACAGCTTGCGGTGGCATTTCACCTATGGGTGGCCCACTCGGAGGCGGTCAAAGGAGGCTGGTGAAGGTGCTGGTGATTCTAGTGAGGTGAGGTAGTGATGCTCAAGGTAGTTTAGTGGTTGATTGGCTATGGTTTCCGACTGAAAAATGGTGGTAGCTAGATGGTCGGAAACGCGCTAGAGGAGGGTTGGCTGATGGTGCTCCGGGTAGGGGGTTGTGTATGGGACGAGTGGAGGAGCCAAGAGAGCGGTGCCCGGAGAGAGTGGCCAAGAGAGGCAAGAGGCCAAGAGCTGAGAGAGGGAGCTCGTTTTGTTGGGGAGGTCCTTCGGAGGGGTGGTGGCGTGTGCAGGTGAGTGGCAGGGCAGCAGGCAGTGACAGGGCTGGCAGGGCTGCATGGGCAGCGAGAGCAGGGGCGATAGGGCATGGAATTGGCAGAGAGTGGGCGACTAAAGGGATGTCAAGCACGTGAGGCAGTAGTGGATGGTGCCAACGCTCGTACAAGGCACAATGAAAGCGACACATAGAGCAGCTTGCATCGGACAGCCCTACTCCCCACGTGCACCCACGACGCACGGTTGGGCCGCGCAATTAGGTTATGCATCCCACTAGCACAAGGCACATAGGCCAGATTCTGGTGTTGGCCTTTAGTGTTTATGGTGTTTGGGTTAGTTTTGGGGTTTTAAGGTTAGTTTTGGGGAAAAAAGGGTTTAGAAGTGGTGAAGTGCCTCATTGCCATCGAAATGCGTTCTTCTAGAGGAGTCTGTCGCATGTGGCTACCAAAATGAGGTGTCTACAAATGTAAAACTAAATTTTGGATGTTACACGTTGAGTACTTTTCAATGAACACATAGTGAAAATACTCCCAAATTTTGAAGTACAATCCTCACTTGCAATTGGAACAATGTTAGAAGACCATCATCAAGAAAAGCAATTATACGTAGCTAAGGGATTCTCTAGACATAGGCAACACCCTTCTTTTAAATAGAGAAGGGGCATAACTACACAATCCTTGATATTAATGATGAATATAGAATGCCATGGTTTGATAAGCTAGATTCCTATCTTGAATGGATATCGTTGTTTGCGACAATGGTCTCGCTTGTTTGGATGACTCCCATCTTTCCAGTGGACATCATGAGGGTTGAGAGTCACGTCATTAAACAAATATTATGACTCCTTCATGAGCTCATGGATCTTAGCTCTATCTACTGTTTTATTTTTTTTCTTTGTTTTGGGCAATATAGTGAGACATTCTAAGGAGTTATTTTCTCAAGTAACGCGAAAGAAGCTATTACTGTTGAAAAAGTTGAAGGAGTTATTATAATGATGGTTTTCTAAGAATGGATGATGGTGGAGTTGGAGTTGCAAATAAACATAGCCATGAAAAACATGTGAAAGGAATGATAGATAAATATTTTAAAGTGTAATCTTATAAGTGCCAAAATGGAAACACGTGAATTGACACGGGAGATGCCATGAAAACAATTCCCTCGATCGATCTACTAGAATGACAATTGAGAAACCTAGGGGTAAGCTTGGGGACATTCAGGATAGTTGGGGAGCGTTAAACCTTGATTGAAGAGGATTAGATAACCCAATCTTGGACCCAGAGAACAATCCATTACAATTAAGGGTGTCGACAGATTGGATTGGATCGGATTAGGAGTTAACCCATAATCCAACCATCACAATAGTGAGTTCGTTGCCTCCACTTGCTAGGACTACCTCTCCACCAACCTCTGCTCCTTCTCCCTTCGATTAGAGTTCAAGATGAAGCACAAGATGAAATTAAAATTTAAAAAAAAAAGGTTGAAGCTTTTGGATTTTGATTTGGGGATCATGGAGGGAAAGGACATAGGTGGTCAAAAAGTGTGCACAATTCTAGGAGTTGGAGGAGGGCAAGTTCCCTCCACCTCTGTTGGTCAAAGATTAGAGTAGGCGTTGAGGGTGTCGAGAAGGGAGTGGATTGGGAGGTCAAAGTCAGCGAGGGAGGAAATCGGTTGAATACGATTGAATGTGGGTCTTCTCGCATCCATGCTCCCAATCTCTTTGATCCGCTCGTTGGTGACAAGAATCGCTCAACGATAGGATGAGAGAGGCAACAAGAACTCCAGTGACATGTCGACATATGAGTGCGAATAGGGAGGAAGGTGAGTCAATGTGTGTTGAGGGCAGCGTGTCAATGTATGGGCGGGGGCGACGGGTCAACGACCGAGGAAGGCGAGGCAGCGTTGTAACACCCGTAAAATTCATTTTGTAATTATTTACATTATAATGAATTTATTCTTAGACACATATTACTGTTTCAAGGCCCGTTTGTGTGATTTTGGACTTAGGCCTCGTAGGCTGGCTTCTGTTTGTGTGTTCCTGTACGTGGTTGGCACTGTGCATTGTGGCACTGTGCTTGTGGGCCAGGGTGTGGGTCTATGTGGGGCCTGCATTTGTGGGCCGGTTGGTGGGAGTGAATTGGTGCAATTGGTTGTCGGCTCGTGCGGAAGGCTGGTGGTTGCACTGTGCATGCATGCATGTAGTTACCACCATCTACATGTATATAGCTGCAGCCCGTCAACCACCTCCTCCACAGCTCTCCTCTTTTCCGCATTGTCGTCATCCTCCCGAGCACCACTCCTCCTCCCTCACTCATCCTCTCTCCTTCCCTCCCACTCTTCCCTATTCACCCCTACCCTCTTTCTCCCTTCCCCTGTCTCTCCCATCTTTTCCCTCTTTCTCCCCTACCTCTTCCTTTTGCTCGGTGTGCTCAAGAGGTGGCGGCGTGCAGCGGCTTGTGGCGGTGGCGTGTGGCTCCAGGGAGTCGTTTCAAGGGTCGTAGTGGCTCCAGAGGCTCACGGGTGGCCGGTGGCCGGAGTTGGGTCGCCGAAGGTCCCGAGAGGTCGTATTAAGGTACGCACCTCTAAACTAAAGTGTAGAAAGCATGAAATTGGAAGAAAATGATAGGAATGCATGAAATCTAGATAAATTTACATTCCTAAAATTTATTGTGAATTTGTGGAAAGTTATGGAGGCATTTATGGCGTTTTATGGAGGTTGGATGGATTTTGGTTTTGTTTATGTGGATTTGGAGTAAACTCCCCATCTACAATATATGTTTTAGTCGGATTTTATGGTACTTATTTTGGGGGTCTGTCCTATGGTCTCATTTTAGGTGATTTCAAAGGTTGGAGCTTCATATCATTTTCTGGATTCGCAGAAAATGGCATACCCGAATCATTTCTGTATGCTGTTTTTCTGTCAGATTAGGTCCTCTAGTCGAATTCGGTCATTTGATTTTGGACGGTTGACCAAATCAAGAGATTTCGATCGACCGAATCACGTTTTGGTCTGTCAATTTGGCCATGAGTGTTGACCGTCGATCTGTTTTGGTCAATCGATCCTAATCGATCTTCCGATCTAAGGATTTTTGGTATACTGATTCCTTTTCGGTATGCTGAATCAGGGTCCAACTGTTTTATAAATCTGATTTCCGAGGATTTTCCATATTGGTTTGTTTTGCTCATTTGAAATGGAATTGTGGGTCGTTAGTGGTAGTCTCATGGGACGCCTAATATGTCGTTTTACCGAGGTTTTGAAAGAGTTTCTAAATATATAAAATGGTTTTGGAAAATGGTTTTTAAAAGAGATGAGTTGGCCCGTTTTGGAAATAGTTTTCTTGATTTTCTATGTGCGGACCGAGACATTGTGGGACCGTGTCGTCGAGACCAAGGAATGTGATGACATTCTCGGATGATCGGACATGTCTTCCTGGTTAAGGTCGAGGGTCAAGATACCTGAGGCCGAGGATCGTCGGGTCTTGGAGGTATGAGACTCCTTAACTGTTGTCTCGAGGCTAGGGGTTGTGGTCCGCAAATTGAGGTGTCTTGTTGCATGATGGGGAGGTATGATACTCCTGCTGTCGCTGTGAGCACTAAGGCTCAAGTGTTGTCAAATGTGGAGGTATGACACTCCCTCCTAAGCATCGTGTGGAGGACGTCGTGAGGAGGCTTATCCTGTGATGGCCAGTGCAGGTGGGATACGTGTCTCGTAGCTTGTAGTGTCTTGAGAGACAAGACTGCCTTCTTAGGGAGGGGTTGGCTCTGTGAGAGTTCTCTAAGTGAGAGGATCGTTGGACGGTGGCTGGCTCCTACATAGAGTGGCACACCGTGGCAATGTAGACGTTGTTGGTCGCGCTTCGATGGACTGCTTGTGGCTAGAGTTGGTTGCCTGACGTCGGGCTTTCTGACTCACTATGTGTAGTTTTGGCCATTGAGAGCCTCGTTTATGATTTGGGCTGGTAGAGCCTTGTTGCTGTTTTTACCGGTGTGGGCCGTGTTTGTTTTTTTTTTGGCCTTGTGGTCCTGTTTATTGGATTTTAGAGAAAATGATTTGTGAAATGAATTTAAAAGAAAATTAATATAGTTTTGTTTTCCGTAGTTTTGTGAGGTGCGTGCTGGGTGACTTCTGTCACTCACACTTGTTCTTTGTAATTTTGAGTTGCAAGTGCAGGTATGTAGTTGGGTTTTAGCTTAATGCATATAGTTCAGAGTCTCGTAGCCACACACACAGGTTTCTGGTAATTGATATTTCTGTTTAGCTTTTAATTTCATGTAATTTAATTTATTTAAATTATTATGGAAATTTAGAGCGTGACAAGAGTTGAGGGTGACGTGTTGGTGTACGGGTGGGAGCAATGAAGGAAGGTGAGTTAGTGTAGGGGGATGGGGTTGGTGTAGGGGATTGTAGGGTTTGAGGGGAAGGGGGTGTCTAGGGTGGTTTAAATGCATTTGATTTTTGAATTTCAAAAAATAAAAAAAGTCAGAAACCAGATTTACTTGCTCCCCTTGAAACTCAAACTACTTTTACATCTAAGCAAATGTGGTTTTTGTTTTTTTTTTTTAAATTCAAAAATCAAATGCATTTAAATCACTTCACATACCCTCCTCCCCTCAAACCCTACAATGCCCTGATCTGACCCCATCCCCCTACGCTGACCCCATCCTCCTATGTCGACATGCCCCCTCAATGCCGACTCGCCTTCCTTAGTCGCCGCACTCGCACACCGACACACTGGCCTCAACGTTGCCTCGGCTTTCTCCGTCGCCGACTCGTTGCCCCCACCCACGTGTCGACACATCGCCCTCAACACATGTTGAGTCACCTTCCTCCTCATCCACACCCGCATGCCGACAAGTCACTAGAGATCTCATCACCTATCTCATCCCATCATCGAGTGGATCTCGTCACCAGCGAGCGGATCAAAAAGATCAAGAGCATGGACCTACATTCGACCACATCTAGCTGATCTCCTCCCTTGTTGACTCCGATCGCCGTGCCCGTGCCCTCCTTGACACCCTCAACGCCTACTCTAACCTCTAACCAGTAGAGGCAAAGGGAACTCGCCCTCGTCTGTTAGGCCTAACAGCGCACTGACTCCTAGAACCACACATGCTTCTTGGCCACCTTTGACCTCTCCCTCCACAATCCTTAAATCAAAATCCAAAAGCTCCAACCTTTTCTATTTAATTTTTAATTTCTTCTTATGCTTTATTTTGAACTCTGATCGGAGGGAGGAGTAGAAGTTGGTAGAGAGGTGGTCCTGGTAGGTGAAGGTGACGATGGTGCTATTTTGGTGGTGGTGAGGTTTGTTGTGATGGTGGTGTGGTGTTGTGAATGATGTTCTCTGTTAATAATTGTTTTATCTTGTATTTAGTTTAGTAATACTTAACAGAAAAATCATTGTTTTTTTAGTAATGTTGATCAATGAAATATTTTTAACCAAATATAATTATAGTTATGACATTATTTTTAATTCAGTTTAGTAATATTAAACTAAAATCAACATTTAATAACACTAAATATTTCATGATACAAAACTATTTTTTATTCAATTTAGTAATACTAAATTGAAAATTCAAACTATTTTTTATTCAGATCAATAATTGCCACTTAAATGTAATTAAATAAATATTAAAAAAAAATTCCTCCAAAAAAACCTGCTAATGGAATTACTTCAAAATAGGTGATTTTGATAAACACCATTAGATTAATATGCAATGGTCATGTTGCATCTTTCCTCAAAATAGTTAATTTGAGAGATGATGCAGTTGATCCCTTGCTTATATATATATATATATATATATATATATATACATACATACACACACATATATGTATCTATGTATGTGTGTACATACACACACACACTCACACTCACACACACACTGTGTGTGTGAGTGTGAGTGTGAGTGTGTAGTTAATTAGATCTTTCAATAGATTTTCATGTATTTTGTATCATATCAAGAAAGAGAAATGATGGCCACAATATAATTTAGGTTGCACTTAGGAAAATAAGTTGTGTTGGTGTTTTTTGAGAAAAAAAACTATGAAGTTGTGTTTTCCACAGAATTTGATTCTCTATTTCTTCTATACTTTGGCTCAACTATTCTAAAAAAATTAGTTTCTACTAGTAGTTGAGTTCTAAAAGTCCATCCAGTTCAAGAAAAAAAACTTTAGGTGTTTCACTGTGTCCGATTGACGAAGAGAGATTTGTGATACTGAAACATCTTTTAGTTATTATTAGTGAAATGTAAGTGTAGACTACACATAAGAAAAGAATTAAAAAAAATTACCAGATTAAGATTTGGAAAATAAAATTGAACAAATGTGAATAAATACTTATCACACATTAATTGTAAAGAATAAAATTTAAAAAGTTTTAAAATTTAGTTTTTTAAATTAATGAGAAAAATAAATAAATATTTTTTAAACAAATGTTAGTTGATTTTTTTACTCATGAGCCTTTTAATTTAATAGATACAAAAGATATAATAAAGAATATTAATGTAGATTACGCTTGTAGGTGCACGTGCAAAATGATAATAAAATATTATCATTTCATCTAGCAAAATGATAATAGTAAAGGAAAGATTAGCATGGTAATTTCTTTGCATGCTACTTCTATTGTACTTAATTAATTCTTATTAATTGTTTCACTTCAGAAATAATATGGATTATTTTCATTATCTTATTTTATATTGATGCACTTGCATTTCCGTTAATAGCTTTGCCTTAAAATCATTTTCTTTCTAGGAAGTAAGAAATGAAAGGCAAAGGTATTTCTCCAAGACATGATTGTAGCATTTAAATTTGGAGATGGTAAGAAAAAGGAAAGACAGTTATAAGAATAACCAAATTAGAGATGACTTTAATCATATCTTGATTAGGGAAGACTATAATTTTCAAATTTAAATTGAATTAAGAAAGAACAATTAAGAAAGAATAATTTGTAAATATGGAGATTTGAATTTAAGTTTATAACTATAAATCAAGGAGATGAATTCATAAATTCCAACATGAGATTCATTTTTGAAATCTAAACAGAATTGAGTTATTTTTTATAATTTTGTATTAGTGAAATCATTCATATTTTGATAAATCGTAATTTAATAAAGGGCAAATTAAGACATTCCTGTACATTGTATGTGGGGAGGGGTTGTTCCTTTAATAGAATAGATTGTCAATTCATTTTATAGTGGTAGTATATTATAATTCAATCCATAGATCGAATATTCTCTCTCTTAATAAGACATTTATGGCACTTAATGACTCGGAAAGAACGTTTCCATTAAGTTGGGATGCTCTAAGATGTTTTAAGTGATGAAAATGGAAAAGTCACCCATTTTGCAAAAATATGGTACCACCTGATATTTCCCACTTTGTCACGAAAACATAACTTTTACATTCTTCAAGCGTCATACAAATAAAAATTAGAAAAAAATTACTAAATGGTGTTCAAGGTTTTGTCAAGAGTGTCACTCTACAGTATCACTCTACACCGAACTCTGATGCTCTCCAATGCACTCCAGTTTCTCCAGGGCTTCCTCCATTTTTCTCAGGCTGTTGAAAATAAAAGAACAGAGTGAAGAGAGTGGGATTCAGAATGGGTGATATTTGGGTGTATAGGAGTTGGTTATACATTAACAGTTTCATCGGCTGTATAAATCAAAGGTGTTGGGGGAACCATAGGTTTTGAAATTCTTGGGACATAATTTGTCGAATTTTAAATCATGGGCATCAATGTGATATTTTTGTTTAACATTATGGTACCAATAACTAATTTACATTAAAAATAATAGATGCTTTTCAAAATTACTGGTTTTGAGTATATTGACACCAAAAAGAATTTGTACAAATTTCACAGGGACTGCTACTGGTTTAAATGTAGTCTTCAAAAGTAAGTTGATTATACTGAATCCAGGTTTCAACAAAAACATAAGAACCAAATTTGTCCCTGCTAGTAAAACTAGCAGCACTCCCCACTTGCAGCAGCATATGGTTAACTTACCTGGCAAATAAGAATATTCCTGGTGCACTTGGGGCCAACTTAAGCATTCATTCAATTCATTAAAAAGTACTAGTCTTGGTTCTAGAAAACATATCAACCCATCATTGAATAACACATGCATGGTCCCCTATTACTTTCCAAAGGATAAACAACTGCTGAGCCATGTGAACCAATCCTAATGGCACATGGTGTGTTCTAATGAATGGAATACCCAATACTTAGAGTGCAAACTGCCATGCCGAATACATAGATACATGCATTGTGTGTACAAGTTATACAATTTCTCAGAGTCACCTTACAAAGACTTGCATGAAATGCCACAGCTTCCAATTCAGAAACCAATTTAAGGATTGTGCCCGCATGCTCTAAATATGTTGCTTTTTTGCAGCTTTATGTTTGCTAAATTCTTTGATTCCCTGGTATACTCTGCTGAGTTGCTCATTGCAAACCTGGGAAGGTGTGCATGGACCACACATGAGGTAAACCACATTCCCTAGAGGTCTCATGTAGATGCCGTCTTCACGAAGCTTCTGAATTAGAGAAGTTGCATATAGAGATGCATAACTGCAATATATAGAGAATTTCAACTCAATTTAATTAAAATGTATTTGTTAAGGAAAACTTCTAAAACTGTAGTAAACTCATGTGCATTTACTGAACACAAGAATTTCAGAGAGTAATACATCAAAAGAATGGTAGGTAAGCGTCACCCTGTAAGCAATTGAAGTTCATCTTGACTGTGTAACCACTAAGCAGAGATGATGAAGGTTCAGAGATTCACTAAATGGATAATTTGCAAAGCGGTAGGTTAATAGTCTATGCAGTACATACCCAGCATCAGAACCTTCAGCTTTAAGTTCTATAGCACAAAGGGTTCCCAAAGCCACAACCCTTTGCACAGCAGAATGAGATGATATTTGCAGCAAAAGTTCCGAGTCCCATAACTGTAAGAGTCATCATAGAAAGAACACAAAGGAAATAGTACAATAGATACTAGTCAATTTCAAGAACAAAAACTACCCATTGCATGAAATAAAATGTTACAACCTAAAATGACAGAATAGCGCTAAAAGCACAATTTCTTTAACCCCTATTGTTTGCTAGCATATTTCCCCATGAACACAATAGTTGGTTGAATCCAAGAGAATGAAAAATTATATAGTGAATGACTGCAAATGTTTTGGAGATACTAGTACTGACATTTGGAGATGAAGTCCCAAGGTGTACATTTGTAGCTTGTGATGACATGTAAAATGATATTCTCTACAACTCTAAGCATCTAAAATACAACCAACACGAGCCTAATCATATGAATTAAAAGGAAGAGGAGAATCCAACACATGTTGCTACTACAAAATGCTAATTCATTCTGTATTTCCAGTCACCATCTAAGTTCTATAAATAAAGGAATATTAAGCTCCATACATTATCACCATAAATTGTTTTTTCATGACTTGGACATGTCTCATCTCCACACAATCTTCAGACTTAAGAGAGTGATATTTATAGACACCACAAAGGCAACGCATGACGGGAACATGCCAATACAAGGTAGAACATGTGCCAGTAGAGAAGTCCAAAGAAAATGTCAATAAATATGTCCTGGTGGAGATTAGAATCTGGATGAATTCTATAATCTCAGACCATGTTAACCACAACACTAAAACCAATTATGTGATAATGAGGTCTGCACTTCCGCAGACCAGTATAATGACAGAAAGTGACAAATAATCCTGTTTTCCCAAGTACCTCTTTCAGCTTCTCTCCTGTGCTAGAAATATTCAGATTCCTTTGAGGGTCTTTATACCAGGAGATAGCTTTTGTGGCAGCTGTGCAGCCCATAGCATGAGCGGTGTATGAGTGACCATGCAGAAGGGCCGTTACCTGACCAATAGTAAGTTTAATAGATCTATTAATCAATAAATCATGCCTGAATAAATTATAAAAGGTATATTGTTCAGAGGTAATTAAGATTTTACAGTTTTTGAAGTAGAACTCACCTTTGAATCCCCTCTAAATGCATCAAAAACAGCTTCAGTTGCCAATGTTACGGCCAAGGGTATAACTCCTCCAGTCATCAACTTTGCATAGCATGCAATGTCTGGTAAACATCCCAGAAGTCCAGAAGCAGACTGGTAAAAGAAATGAACAACGATCAACGAGCATTTCAGAGATGCCAAAAGAAAAGCACACAGTTGATATCTACCTCTCTACCAAGACGCCAGAAGCCAGTGAATACTTCATCAAAAATGACAGGAATATTATTGATTTTGCACTCCTTTACAAGAATCCTTTGAAAAAGAGGATCAATCATGTGCATCCCTCCAGCAGCTTGTATAACTATATGTTGATACAATATAATCAAAAGTTAAAATTTCCAAAGCAGCAACAAGCATGATGTATTACATGAACAAGCACATTCAATAAGAATCTTATTTAACCGAAAATTCTTTAATTATAAGATTGTTTTAAAGTAGTCAAAATTTTCCATCAATCATGAACTCATCATTTTTCATAATATTATGGAACTTTTAATAGTTACGTTTTAGGAGCTAAGAAATACCTATCTTACCTGGTTCTATAATCAATGCTCCTATATATGCATTTTTACTCAATTTCGAAAATTGGGACATTGACTTTGCTATATAGGCTGCGTAACACTGAGCAAGATCTGATGAGTCCCTGCTACCATAAAACAGCTCCTCACACAGGGTGAAACCTAGAAATGGAAGAATATATAACTAAATGAAGAAAAAAAACATCAAATTTCAATTCGAGCCATGTTGAAAAATACGACTTACTAGGGGCTTTGAGCATCTGTTTGCCAAAATCCAAGACTTCAGGTACTGAAATATTCCACTTCCCATTGCAAAGGAAAACTGTTGGGGGTTCTAGGAAAAAGCCTCTTCCAGAATACCTGGTAAGATTCAGCAGTTCAATGATTCACAACAGTCGCACTCTCCATCTACTTTGCCTATTTGTATGTGAGAAGGTTTAAATCTTCTCTTAGTTTTCTTTTTGGTGATTCATTGACAAGGATTATCGCAATTTTCCTACATAAAAGTTAATTTATTTCCCTTTGTTTAAACTTTTTTTTAGTTCTAAGGAAAAGGTTGAGTTATTGATGGTTGCTAACTAGTTTTTGTAAAGTGCAAGAACAACTAGTCTGTCTCCTATACCAAGATGTTTCAGTAAGAACACTGGTGATGATATTTGAGGTTCAAAGCTGTAATTTTTTTCGAAATATTATATCTTACAAGTATCCATAATGCCAACACCAGATTGATGGACTACTCGATCTATTTATCATCAAGGCCTTATTACGATGTCATTATGTGTGAGGAAGGAAAACTCCCTTGTATTGGGAAATTAAAAGTAATAAATTACATCAGATATCTTTGGGAAAGAATGAGTCAAAAATATGTGTAATCAGAATAAGACTTACTTTTTATTCAGAAACCAATTTGTAAAACAGCATAATCCTAAAATAATTCCAAAGTCTGCTAGGAGAACACTAGTTCGATGTGAAACACTTAGATATGTTTGATACCCATTTGATATCTAATGGGTGAAGGGTATTGCTGGGTCATGTGGAGCGCAGACCTATATATTTTTCATTGTTGATCGATATAATTCTCATTATCCACTGGTTTTTTATTGTCTTAAACCACTTGTACTTGCAGATGTAAAATTACCAGGAGTATATTTTTAATATGTCTAGAGACATAGTCATATAGGAACATCAGACATTCATCATCAAGATAAGTTTGCGTTCTAAGTAACATAAAATCCTTTTTACAGGTCCAGCAAAGAAACTGTATATTTTTTACCATGAATTTTAATCCTCATGAAATGGACTTGGAAGAACTATTAAAGTAAAATTTTAGTTTATTGCATTCAGAATGCCACTGCAGTATAATTGAGTCCACTGCTATCAAAAGTTCTTTTTAGCTATCTATTTGATGCTAGTTACCAGTGATAATTGAGAAAATACAACATAAATGCTGGTTACGACTTACAACTGATGAATACTAGAAGACAGAAATAAAATATGTTAGTTACAAGAAATGGAAAATAAAAACTGTGTTAAAATATATCATAGCAGTAGTAATAAAATTGCAATCACAAATATAAAACGGATACTGCCATATTGGGCCACAGAGTCCTCATGCACCTTGGTGGTTTGGCCGACCTCCACTTCCCATAAATATCTTGTGTATTTAAGTTGTGCACTCCTAAATATTCTTTAGATTCCTACAATAACTAGTATTAACAATTTGACCTGTGCTGAAGTTCTCTTGGTTGGGTTCTTCTCTAACTCAATCTTCTATTCTCAGCTCAGTCTCTTTCCTTTCAAAAAAAAAATTGAGAAAAAACTCAGTGCTTCCACATTGCATCATAACCAAGTGAAACTATTAGATGTAGTTTCCATCCCTAGATGTTATTTTTAGCCACATATCTAGCACTGTAACCTTGGAACAGAAACAAAGAAGAGAAACCCTGGAAAGCACTTGATATTGTAAACAATATTACTAAGCTTCAAACAGTCATTTTTCTCTATTGATGACAATTAGTTTTACTTATCCGCAGGAAACATTTAGAATGCCAACTAAGATTTTGTACCATGGTTGCTGTAAGAAACTTGTGTATGATGATGGTGCCTGTGCTTCCATAGCACCCAGAGTGTCCCCATGATATGATCCACTGAGAGCCAGGACCTGGATAAGGATTATGGTGAGTAGAAGAAAGCCAAAATGTACATCTATGACTTGCCAGTAGAAACAACTCACTTTAAATAGCAGGTGAGTGACAATTCAATTGGAAAATGTTTAGGCATCAACACATCATGGATTGTTGCAACATCTATGGCCAATGGCCATATAAGCTATTCTTAATGGAGGTAAGAGCTGTAGAAAGATTCATTTTCAAGCATCCAAAAATTATAACTACAACCATCCAAATCATTTTTGCTCAAGCTTTCTGATGAAAAGCTGGATCTACAAGTTGCAAGATATTTACTCTTTGTTAAGAAATGTTGCTAGAACAGTAATGATAAGCTCAAGAGCAGTTAATGGCACCTTGTGACTAATATACCTTTAAATTTACAGCCGTTTTGCCCAAATTCTGACTGTTTGCATCAGCAAGAATACCATGGTCATATGCAAATTTACGAAAAGCCATCTTCAGTGCTACTTCTATTGCTGTGGATCCATTATCAGAAAAGAAAACCCTAGAAGCCCAACCTGCCAAGTGTCAATTATAAACGCCAAATAAACAACAAGAAAGGAAGCAAAATGAATGCAAGAACTAAGAACTGATACATGATTACACTGTTGCACTGATGAAAGTAAAAGATATTTGACCATAAAATTGATGTGATAATTTACCATGTCTATAAAATTAAAATTCCAGTATGCTTCAGAACATTCTTCCAAGCAAGAATCATTCATTAACAGGAAACTAGTTTACATTTATGTTTAGATCTAGTAAACAAAGTATGGTGTTTTATCACTCTAGTTATGAGGGAAATTCTGATATATTGTATAGAAGTGGGATTTTTTTTTTTGAAAGATAATAGAAGTGAAATTTGTTCAGCTTCTTTCAATGGAATTCCACCTTGATATACCTTCCATGTGCCTCCTAATGTCTTAATTCAACTGGTGAATGTTGACACAGTGAGAAACCATCAAACCAATATATAGCTGGAAGATTGATCCCGCAGGATGAAGAGGTTAAATTAAACTAACCTTTTCCTACACCTTTGAGCAAGATGTCTGCAAGATGTATAGCTGGCTCATAAATATTTTCAGGAAACATTACATGTCCGAATCTTGCAGCTGCATATCCCATGTCTTTTGCAAGCTCAATCTGAAATCATCTAATAATATAACCATAGTAAAACAAAACTTAGACGACTTTCATGATGCAGTAGATAAGCACAGCAAGCAGCATGCTGTGAGCTAGTTAATAGTTACTACTAGAAGCAAAAGAGTAGCAACAATGACAGAAGCTCAAGTAATTGTGCCAATCTCATTCAATAATAATTTTTAAGAATCTGGTATTGCAATATAAGTTTCATTTGGAAACCTGTAAAGTAGCATCAGGTCCTTGGGTCCACCAACTGGCACAAGCATCAAACTGTGGAATAACAAGTTCCCGGTTATCGTGAACCTAAGGCACAAACTTAACATATCAAATAAGATACCAAACATTCAGAAAACCAAAATTAAGAAAATTGCTCCACCAAAAGTAATTTTTCTAAAAACACCCAAATAGCCTAACAACAAAGCCAGAATCACTGATTTATGTCCTACTTTATAGTTAACAAACAAAGAAATCCAACACAAGCACAAACCTTATGAACTGCAAAATTCTCACCAAAACGAGAATCGATCACAGTCACAGCATCCTTGGGAACAAGTCCATGCTGAGTAAAAGGCCACCACAAGACATCCCCAGCCTTGGCGGCCATATCATGCAACCCCTGTATCCTCTCCAAATGTGCAGAAAACATCAAATCCCTTAGTGAATCGAACATTCTACTTGACTCACCAAACCATTCCATCAAATCATTCGATGGGTCCCTTGGAACAGGGGGCATCACAAGCACTTGTATCCTACAAAAACCGAATACCATATGTATCACAACATTTGGTTGTAGTTCAAAATCACACAAATCTTATCAGTGTTGGTGTTAGTAGCTATTACCTGTTTCTTAGATAAGAGAGTAGTGGGATCTCGTTGGATAGGCCATGGTCCTCCAGAATGACAGCAACAACATCGTAGCCTCTGAGTTTGAGGGTCTCGTATGAGGATATGGTTCCAGATATACCTCCCAAACGGCCATCTCCAACAAGGATTGCTGGGATCCTCAAACGTCTGGTTTTGCCATAACAATATCATGGTTATACTTATTATGCTGATTAAGTAAGTAACGAGTAATTACAAGTACAACTTTATGGAAAGCTGGGAAAGCTTAATCACTGATCAGATACACAATAGCAAGCCCTTTATTAATCACTATGCACAATAAAACTGTCACTTAGCCCCACCCAATTAATTATATCGAGCATCCTTAATCCCGCTATGTGATACCAATACAGTTAGGATATCCTTCAAGAGAGAGAGAGAGAGAGAGAGAGAGAGAGAGAGAGAGAGCTGAGAATCAATAACTCTGTTAGTCTATTGATCACTACAACTAAACATAATAAATTTTATCTATTATATATATATATATATTATTATCTAGTCCTTTACCATATTATTCTGGTTACCTTTTGAGTTAAATATATTATCGATGGCCCATGAAAACATAGTTAGCCGAATCCAATCTCAATATGATAAATGGGTATGCAATTACATGATCAAGTGCTAAAATATCTTCATGGTTGTACAAAAGCTTGAGGATTCGAACTACATAGACATTGAGAAATGGAGTTATTTCATGCAAAAAATAAGTTCGGAGATTTCAAACTTGGATCTTTGGGATTGTAGTTGCAAGAAAACAATCACTATGTCTTCCAAAAAAAAATATAATAAATAGGAATGAGAGGAACATGGACTATGTAATACTAATCACACCCTCAACTGAAGTATCAGCATACATTTGGCATTTGGCAACACTGCAACTGAGGGTCATCATCCATTGCGTAACAATCTCCTATAAAACTTTAATCCTGGTTCTACTTAATCCACCAATCAATACACATCCTACTCACAATAAAAATATGCCTTCAACAAAGAAAAGGAAGAGGAGACACTCACCTATAGAGATCACACTGAAGAGTTCCCGACGGCCCGGGACTCGCAGCTCCCCCTGCCGTCTCGATCACTCTCCAAAAATCATCCTGGTCTGATCCCATTCCCAAACACCTATGCAACGAATCGAGCAAAACCCCATCCTCCACCAATGCCCGTTCCCTTTCCACTGCAAGATGTGGCGAGACCGCCTCGTTCCAGCAGTACAGAGTCTTGCACACCAACTCCGACTCCCCTTTTCCCCTCACACTCCTCTCCTCCGGCCAGCACAGCTCCCTCATCCCTTCTTCCTCCACCACATCCTTCCCGACCAACACCCTCGCCGCCGGGACCGAAGCGTTGAGTGCCCGGTTGGACGAGACGAGACCGAGAGCAGAGTCTTGGAAGAGGTTCGAGACCTTGCGGTGGAGGAATCGGGAATCGGAGTCGGCGGGGAATCCGGTCTGAATGGGCTTAAGGTAGAGGAAAGCGGAGGGCTTTGACGAGAGGACGGAGAAGGCGAGGCCGGTGGAGACCAAGGTCTTGCCGACGCCAGTGTTGGAGCCCCACACCATGTAGGTGGGGTGGGAGATGTCGAGCTCGACGACACTAGACGCCAAGGAGGTGGAGTGGCGGAGAAATGGGTCTGGGACTGGGAGGCGACGGAGGAGCGGAGTGCGAGAGCGGAGGAGGAAGACGAGGGCCATTCGCAAATGGAGTAGCAGTGGAACAAGATGTGACCAACGATTTCTTTTAAACTTCCCGCCTTTTATGGTTTGGTAAGTCTGTTGGTGCCACGAGCACATCACGGAGGACGACATCTGCTTCAATCCTACCTCTTTTTTCATTAAATGTTTGGTGAGTACTTATCAGCCTTGGAAGGAACCACTTTAGGCGTTTGGCACGTCTGTGGATATTTTTGTTTAATGGTTTTAGTGGTGGTTCATTATTTGGCGCCGTGTTGGATGTGGTTGGGAATGATGTGAAGTGATTCTGGTGACAAGGCACTCTTTCTCTGTTGATTTGAATGGAATATATGGTCATCGATGCATGAATTAGAATAGCTCCGATCGTCTCGCACCATTCAGTTCATGTGATTGGGTGTTTGTTTATATCCTCTTATTTTTTCAACCCTCCCTTTTATGATGAGGTGAAGATTTGTCCACGTGCAGGAATAGCTTTTCAGCTCTAGAATAGACATCCTATTGCTAGTTTACAGCAAGTTACAGATTTAAATTTTGATCTTCAGCTTATTCTAAGTTCTAACTCTCTTACTTTCATAGTCAACGAACTCATGCATTAGATCGTCTCCTTATAAACCCACAATCTTCTAAGGAAAGGTTAGACGTCATAAATTAACAATAAAGCTTCAGAAGAATTGTTTCAAACTCCTTTTGTCCGGCTTTGATTCCTTCAAGCCAAACACACCTCAATTCGATTGCGTTTTTTTTTTTTTTGGGCTTTTTTTTCTAGTGTAATAACCGAGATGAATCGATTTTTGACCTTAAAATAAGGAAAATTTTCGATGTTTCTCTTGACACAAGTTAAAAGACAATCCCCTGGTAGCTTCTGATAATAGTACCGTCATTTTTAGCCAATAGAATCATTAAAATGTCAATTATCAATCTGTACACATCCTTATTAAACTAAACCAGCCAGAGCCCTATAAAACCAGAAAGTGCATGAACTAAAGAACAAGATAAGAATATACCATAATACGGCACCAAATCAAACATTTTGAAGATTTAGTATGGACCCAGCTAGTTCTTGGAACGTGGAACATAATAATATGGAATAATAAACAAAATTGATTAATTACATTTACATATATCATTCTTTCATAAAATAACCTCGGTATCGTTGCATACTTCTACAACGTGGATCAATTCGCAGTGGAACTAAGCAAGGAAGTAGTCTATCATATGACCGACTACATCTGCGCCATCTGAGTTCAACCAGTAGCTCTTCACCTGGATATTTCAAACATTTAAGAGAGCAGTGAAGCATGAGCAAAATAGGCAATAAAAATCTTTTATCATATGAGTGATACCCAAGTGATCTACAAGAGGTGGGATTGGTTGCAACTAGTCCCACCTTTAGCTAACAAAATTGAGGATGAAGTTATACCTTCTATTTTACATGATCCAACAGCAAATAATAAACCAGGCATGGCATTTGTGATTAAAAGTATGTTCCTATCAGGCTTTTACCTGAATGGTAGTGTGAGCAACGTATCTTTGAGTACTTTTTTGGAAACTAACATCCACACGTTCCCATGGAACTTGTGTAAGGCCTCTAATCATCTCCTCTGTTTACAGCCAGAGAAAAGAAAAATCTGAGAAAGGAACTCTGTACAGCCAGAAGGGAGAAGTAATATCTAAAATACCATCCACCTTAATAATCAGCAGATAAAACACTTAATGTGGATGGATTATTATTGGGATTTCCTACAACCAATAGGATTATGACATGCATATTAACAAATATTCCTGCATATGCACAAAGAGAGAATTGTTTAACGACATTTTTTTGGTGTAAACATTCAACGGTTCAACCACATGCTTGATTATCAGGATCATGTTCCAACATCCAATCATATGCTATGAATATACTTCTAATGAGCATTCTACTGGAGACAACCAAAGCTTCTGTATTTCAAACAAGGAGCACCTCTGGAAATAAAATTTGACAGCAAGATAGGATGTGTCCCTGAGAATTATCTCAATAACTCTTGAATCCGATGGTTTTCCATGATTTGACAAAATGTGGTTCCAGAAACAATAAGTCTAGACCCATTGGGATTCAAGCTCACAATCCTAGAGTAGTACATAACAGAATAACAGCGTGTGAACCACCCATTATAAATATCTCACCAGTCTCAGGAAGATATGATGGCTAAAGTGACAGGTTACAATTTACAACGCAACATAGGCACTGCTGATATTCCAACCATGCCAACAATTAAAAATAAAAAATCAATTCCAAAGCAACAAATGCCACACATAGGACATGCAACTAGCTATTAGATTGACTAACCTTCTAGGTCATTCTTTTGAAGCTTCATATCTGAAGAAGGCTCTTTCTCTATGATCTGTGTATTTCCACTATCAACGTATACTATGTGTGGATATTTCTTGTCCTTTACAAGAAGTTGAGTCTGTAGAACAATCAAAAGAAAGTGGAACACAAGAGAAGCAGAAAAGGTTGTAGATTCAAAATTAGAAGTATACGACATGCTGCAAGGATTGTCATTGCAGTGGCCCTTCAATTATAGAAGGTATAATTATTTCTCGGGCATTGTTAATATAAGCATTAAAAAGAAGTGTCTTATGTGTTGCTTCTTCAAAATGTCAGAGCAAACAGCATATAAGAACTTCCGAATGAGATGTTAAATATCATTTTCAGCTTATGCTGTCTTGTTCATGTTATAAGCTATATTCTGAACTAACCAACTAGAATGAATATGTGCAACATAATGTAATAATGACTTACTTTTGGCAATTCATGTTGTCGACGAATAGAGGATGTTCTCCACCCCACCATAGCTTTATATTTAGTTAAGTTTTCCGGGAGATACAAACAATTAAAGAACACGATGACATGTGGTTAGAACCATCTAAACCCTCAAGAAAGCACCTCCAAAATATTTAAAGTTGTAAATTTCTACTTTGATGTCTAAACCCTTACAGTCAGCTGAAGCTCACACACTTGAGCTGTATTACATGACTAAAAACTGAAATAAAAAAAACACTAAAATATGTTGGTGTTACTAGTTACACTCAAGAAGTGATGGACCCCTTACGGCAAAAACTATTGGAATGAAAGAGAAGATCAGTGAAAGCATGACATGACACCAACAACAGCTCCCACAATGGAACATGTCAAGTGGCCACCTTCTTCTTCAGTAACAAGCCGCCAAAATTAATTATAGTGGATTTCTCATGTCTGAAACTCACCATACCTTACATAAAAGCATTCCTATGCTGCAAAAAATGCAATAGATAAAATAAGTTGACTGGTTCCTAAATATTTCTTTTTAACTTAGAACCCTAGACCTACAGATTAATTTGGGATGGGAGCCTCAGAAGAAGTAATGTCCCAATCAAAAAAAATTAACATCAAAACATGATCACAAATAACCTCTTTGAAGACTTTAATGTCCCAATACCTTTCTCCATTCTTCTTGAATACATACAACTCCTTTCAATCCTAATTGAAGTCGAATAGTATTGCGTCGCTATTGGGGCTAACCATGCCCATAAAATTAAAAGGAAAGATATATAATAGAAATTTTCAGTTTGATGCCATCTTTACCATCATTTCCTGATGTCGTGCCAATTTACTGTAGGAAAATGGATTGATGTTACAAGCTGTAGACGCCAAATACCGCAAAAATCCTACTAGTAAGATATAAGGTATTTTAAGTTGTTTACTTCTTCTCTTACTTAAGAAGTCCTACGATACTCTGAGGCATTATAAGAATTTACCTATCTCTTATTTTCTTTCTCCATTTTTTTTCTACATTGACCTGTTGACATCTAAATGAGTCCCTCTAGTAATTATGAAAGACCAAATTGACTTGCTTACCTATTATTCCCCAACACTTGATGGTATTGTTTCAACAACATTCTCCACTACCAATCATCATTTTCCCTATTTCAATCCTGTTATGTTTCTTTTACTTTCATTTTCAACTGCAAACAATGATAATGGAAATCTCAATTACATCATGGCCATGTGATTTTTCTGTACAGTGGGTTGTTTGGTTTTTGTAATTTGTACCCTACAGAATCCTCAATATTACTAATCTAAGAAACTCTATAATATTTCCTTCAGGAACTCCCATAGCGGATCATTGTCTCTCTAATTCTCTACCTCATTATGGTGGAATTCCTTTTGTTCGTCTCTGATATGCCTTACCAACAACAAAACTAGTACCCTGAAATAGACATCTACTATGCCAAAGAACAGGCTGCTGTCTCCATCTAATAAGCTAAACCTTTTACATTGAAGGACAGTTTAGAAAGAAGCAACACAAAAGAACGTATTGCTATTTAAATGTGAAAGTGATGGTGTTGCTTGATTAAAATAATTATAAATCCCCATGTATCCTTTAGGGAAACTGATAATGTATTTCCTAATATTAGTCCTCCAGTTGTTTACATATATCCTTACTTTCTTAAAACATTTTCTCAAGCAAATCTCATAACTTGCACCATATAGAATACTAAATACTACATGCTATTTAGTTTCTAATTTTAGATTTCAAGTGCATCAAGTAGGATTTGTGTTTAGTGAACATAATTTAAATTGTGCAACCAATTCGCAGTGGACTAATATTGTTGACTCAAGGGAATAAGCTTTAGTACAATGAATTGAATATCAGAAACACCTAGTAATGAGACTGTAACAAAAATCATGAAATAGGATACAATCGAAGTTTGTATTTGCATATGCAACTCTCCGCTTGAAAGAACCTAAAGCTGACCTGAATAAGACAAAGGAATAGTTTAAAGAAGCATACGAGCAGAAATAACTAGTGAAGTATAAGAAAGGTATTGCCAATCCTAATGATAGTCAACAGTCAAGCTCTAGGTATGCTATGTTCATGTAAAGAATTAACATTATTTTACAAGGATCAAAAAGTTCAACAACAAATTTGCATATTTTCCCACAAAATATTGGGCCGGAAACATAATGCACATGCATGTTCACATTGCACAAAATTAAAAAGGAAAGAATAACATTGTACAAAATTATAAGCTAACCTCCTTACATGCCAATCCAAGTCCCAACCTATCACGTGTACTAGAGCCATGCCATGCAAATTTGGCACTGTATACTTACCAACCCAGTTTATCACCCATGATATATTTTTTCTTCTGAACAAAATTATTCTAAAGCTAGTGAACAAAATTGCCTATGAGAAAATTCATTATGGTTCCAAATATCAAACCATTTTGGCAAAATGCCAGAGAGATGAGGCAGATTCATTCTCCTGAAACAACATTTGGTCAAATGCATGAATTACATCAAATCAAAGCCTTGTTTTAACATGTTGGAATGTATAGCAAAGCGTCCGTCTATGTTGGTGGCAATATAAAAAAATTCTCTATCGTTTTTTTTACTTAATATATGACTAATAAGCTTTCTTGGATTAGCACTTTAAGCACATTAACAACATAGTTTATGATAAATAGGATGTAAATCAATGAAATATATGCATATAATCCTTTATTTTATTTAAAATTTTAGGAATACTTGTGCAAAAATGACATTAGGATCATTAAAATAGTGTTGTTTTTTAATTATGCATGCTTACGTAGTGAATCTAAGTAGTCCTACATGTGTCATGTTAATCATTTTAGCTTGTCCTAAGCTTTCAATGTAAAAATTAATGAACTTTTATGGACTTCCAGTTTTTACCATGTCTCTACCGAAGTTTCAACCAATGATAGACATACTTCCTATTTTGGAATGTCAACATGAAACCGATATTTGGAACCTTGGACCTCGTTATATCCACATTTAGTGATACTTCAGGAGCAATATATACTTTGCAAAACCTTTATCTAAATTATTGTAAAGCTACTCATGTTTTACATGTGAGCCATGAACTAACAACGAATTATGAAACTACACCTGAATTTTATATCATCACAGTCTCTGACCATTCTAAGAAGAAGCGGAGCTCTTCCATCATCATTGTCAGTTAAAAAGAGATGTTTCCCAGTCCTCCCAACAAACAAATGTGCGGTTTGTGAAGCACTCCGCTCCAAGAAAGGAAGGCCACAAAGCAGAGGAAGCTGAAAAAAGAGTTAGAAGAGTCAAAATATTTTTTTTAGGGAAAAAAGGGTTCAAAATATTAGGGAGATGAAATGCAATCATGATGCACTTATTCGCATTTTGTACGGAAGAATAGAGAAAGATATGCTTGCTACCAACTACCTTATTGACGTAAGTCCAGCTAAAGTTTTTTGTATAAGTTATACTTGAGAAGAGAATAAAGGACAAATATGCTCTGTAATCTCAGTTATAACTAGCATTCCAGCTACAGGTTTCATATAAATTGTATTTGTAGAGCTTTTATAAGTCTGTTTCCAGCAAATGGGTACATGAACAATTTTGAATGATATACAACCACGAAAAAGCAATTCGAGATATAAAATATTTGTTGCAGATGAAAAGTTTAAATGCTTCTGTCTACATTTCAATTCTTTATTCCTTCTAAAAGTGATTTGAAAAGAACTATAAGAACACAAGGTTTTTCATAATAACTAAACTATCATCAAAGAAAAAACATAAAAGAAACACCAATCCTTTATAAATGGTGTAGTAGTAATATGATAACTATTATTTTCATTTTTCTCCACTAGTCTCTTCTTACTCAAACAAGGTAAAAGAAATTAACTTACTGTTCTTTTCTTCCTTTTTCAATTCTCTCCTTCCCTTTTATCCAAAACCCCATTTTAAAACTAAAATGATCTGTAATCATGATGGGCTCCAACAAGGCTCCAAATAAACTCTTGCCTAAGTCCAGAGGAACTTTAGAAAGTTCTGCTATGATGTTGTATTGACCTACAAAATTTACATGGTGCCACCGGCCCCTACATGGTAGTCTCTTTAACTACAGAAACCTAAGGTTTATAAAAAGTTCACCACAAGTTGTAGGAATATTCTCAGTCCCTTCTTCAAAAGTTGGCCATTCAATTGGGTCTTCCAGGAAATGGTTGAGTAGGAAAGGTCTTCAATCGTGAGTTCTGGTTTTCCTTCAATCTTGAAATAGCAATTTGCTAAACCAATTCATTCTAAAATATGTAGCTATATAAAATTAAGGCTTTTAAAAGTTTTAACAGTAGAACATTAGTTTATACCTGTTTGTTTCCCCTTGAACCCAGATGGGGTGTGGCGACTGTTATAAAATTTACTGGTTCCAGTCCAGCAATCCTACCTTCTGGCTTCCCATCCATGGTAAGGTTTTTGTTGGTGACATTCGACAAATCCTTGGCAGGTGCAGGTTCATACAGCCTTCCAATGGCATATCTCGCTATAAGGCCACCTAAAGAATGAGCAATGAATGAGATCTTCCGCACCCCCTGCCTGTGGTTTACAACCGATAATACCTATATCAAGAGGAATCAATTGTGAACTTTTAATTAATAGCATTTTTTTTGCTATGAACATTCTATTTATAGACTTCAAACTACATAATCCATGGAAACTCATAGCATTGCAATTAGTATATAATACAGAATATTATTAGTTTAGTATCTGTACCATAAAATAGAAAAAAAGGGTGTTGATTATTTATGATTACCTCCTCTGCTAACCTTTCACCCATCAAGTCAACTCCATCAAATGTTAATCTTGAGTAATTACGCTCACTGCCTGCTAAAAAAAACATGTTAAACACAGATCCATAGTTAATGTACTTCTATTCAGTAGGAGAGAAGGAAACATCATGTCTTTTGATTGCACAATTCTAAATTAACGATAGACTAAACAAAGAACACCTACAAATGAAAACACTAATAACCAAATGTTTGATAGACAGATATTCAAGTAAATAGTTAATCCATTCTAATAAATAATAGCCCACATGAGAGAAGTAGAAGGATAATTCCATGTCAATTAAATGAGGGTAATGCTTTAAAAAGAAATACACTGTACATGAGAAAAGTTTGAAGTTTCAACTGTTTCCCTTTTCATAAGCATAAGTATCTCTTTTTTAATGCCTGCCTCAAAATAAAGGAAAATCATAAATAAAATGTTAGCCAACTAGTGTTTCGGGAAAATAAGGGATCTCCTGGGAGTCTGAAAGTAAAAAATAACAACTCAAGAATCTAATTGATGATCACTCAACTGCGAAGCTACCGTAACAACAATATAGTACTCCAAAAAACAATTGTAAGCAAACTACGAATATGATGTTAAGATATCCGTAGATAAGCAAAAGATAATAGGAAATAAGAATTGCATAAGACGAGTTATAACTATCCAAGGTGAAAAGGTGGGCATCATGGAGTCCATGGAAAATCTATGAAGCATAAGGACACCGGGTTTAAAATAAAATATGACTAGTATCTGAAACTCACGGTGGACAATGACTTTGTCTGGAAACTCCTTCACAAACTGCTCAGCAGCATATTTCCAATCACTGGCACTGAAAGCACATAAAAGAAAGCTGCTGGATAAGATATTCTTCTTAAACTCACGGTATCAAATCATCCTTTCAAGAATATTGGAGCAAAGTCCAAACCTAAAATCAGGTCAATTTAGAATTGAAGAAAAATAATAATAAAAGGAAGGAACCAGGTATTCAAATCAAAGTCTTGAACGTTAGCACACATCAGCGACATACATCCAAATTCGGAACATGGACATGATTTCAGGTCAAACATCAGGAATTACCAAATATGTGTCAGATTTTGGTCCATGTCATAGCTGTTGTCGGTTAGACATCTGATTGAAGTCAATCAAACATCATTGATGTTGGTTAAGAATAAGGGGAAAATAGCCCATGTCAACTAACATGTACCATTACCAAGGAGGCTGTTCATTTCCCGTTTAGCTGTGGCTTTCTCTCCAAAATTTGAATTACTAAACTGTGAGAATGAAAGAAGAAAAGAGCTCTATTTTTATTGGACACATAGTTACAGATATATATAGGATTTATCAAATATCCTAGACTAAATGGATATCCAATAATCTATCTAACATAACCCTAATACATGTCATATCTCCTCTAACACTTCCCTCAAGTTGAAGCATATATATCTATCATGTCCAATTTAGTACACAAAGACTTAAAAATACCTACACTCAATTTCTGTGTAAAAATGTCGACTAACTGCTCTGATGACTAAGTGTATAGTGTTGAAATAACTCCTCTCATCACCGTGTCTCACACAGAATGACAGTCAACCTCCACATACTTTGTGCACTCATGGAACGTGAGATTATTAATAATGAATATAGCATCCTAATTATCACAATTTATGGGGATAGACATCTCAACAGTAAAACCAAACTTTAACAGGAGTGAATGATCTGATCTACATCATCTCATAGGCCGTCTACATCATAGATATGTACTCTGTCTTTGCATTGGACTAGGATACCACATTCTAATTTTTACTACGCCAAATAATAAGATTTCCTCCTACATACGTACAAAATTCAAACGTCGACTTCCTATTTCCTCTATCTTCAACATACTCCGAATCATAATAAGTCTCAACCTTCAAATGGTCACTCTTTTTGTAAACTACACCCTTTCCTAATGCACCTTTAAGATATACAAGAACACGTAGGACTCTATTCCAATATATTCTTCTAAGTTCATGCATAAACTAACTCAATAAGCTAACTGCAAATGAGATGTCTAGCCGTGTCATTGTCAAATATATGAGTTCTTGATTAAATATTTGTACTGACGAGAATCCTGTAACAACTATGAAGTAGGGATGGTGTCTGCTCAATAGGAGTGTTCTCTGGCTTGCACCTCAAAAGTTCCATGTCCTGAAGAAGGTCAAGAACATACTTTCTCTATAATAGTGCTATCCTTCCTTTTACCTGGGCAACTCAATACTAAAGAAATACCGTGACTTTTCTATATCCTTAGTAACAAAATGTATCCTAAGGCACTCCTTTATCTCTCTAACATCTGCTATATCACTACCTATCACCAATATGTCATCAACATATACTGCAAGCAACACACATCCATTTGTAGTCTTCCTATAGAAAACAAAATGATGAATAACACATCTCTAAAAACCTCTTGTCATAACCATCTCACTAAATTTGTCAAGCCAAGCTCGAAGACTCTGTTTCAAATCATAAATAATTTTCTACAACTTGCATACTTTATCCTCTCCCTGAACAACATATCCTGAGGGTTGCTCTATAAGTATAGAATCTAACAAATCGCCATATAAAAAAGTACTCTACACATCTAATTAGACAAGTAGTCTGATGAATAATTCCTAGAGATGCACAATAAGACTAAAAATTGGATTAGACAAATTCAAAAGCATTATCTTTGCATAAATATTTAAGAATAACATCAAACTAATTTTTATTTCCGTAATGAAGGTTTTGAGTATATCAAAAATATAACTACGATTCTTTAGCAAATATACCCAAGGCATACGTAAACAATCATCAATAAAACAATATAATAACGATGATCAAACACAAATAGGACTCTAACAGGACCCTAGATGCTACAATGAACTAATTCAAACAAATTTTGACCCGATGCAAGACACAAACGCCTAAAGAAAGCACAATGGTGCTTGCCTAACAGACACGACTTACAATCAAAAGTGGAGACTAAATGCCAAGGTAAAGCACGGTGTAATGAATGACCTAACCAGTGGTATCACAAAACAGAGGACTCAGAGGTAGGCGTCATAGATGCTAATCCTTGTGGTATATCACGGACCAACAGGAACACACCATTGCCACTTTCATGATCTAAATCAATTCTCCTTATTCGTAAATACTGAAAAGTGCAGTGGAATGAAAAAAGGTTACATAACAAAAGAATTGTTTTGTAATGACATTAATAAAAAGAAGGTCAATAGAGAAATCAAGTACATATAGGACTTTTTTTAGCTGAAGTTGAGAAGAAGTCTGAACAATCCCTTCTCCAGCAACAAGACAAGAACAACCATCAACGATGGCTATTGAATGGATATCAAAAAATTGAAACAAATGTGCGAAAAGACTTTTTTTATCTTACATATGGGAGAAGACATCTGAGTCAACGATCCAAAAAATATCCTTAAAGGCCAGGAAGACACTCATACCTGAGGAAGTAACATGAGAAATAATTGTAACGGAGCCAGTGACCTTTAACTGTAGGAATCGTTCAAAATCAACATGACAAATGGCAACAGTCTACTCCTCGCTCGTGGAAGTGACAGGCGGTGACTCTATAGTAACATTCATTACAGGAGGTCGACCAATCACATCTTAACACCTGCCTACCCAATGTCCCATCCGTCCATAGTGTGAGCATTAAGGACGTCCTCCGGTCTCTGTGTGTCTACAACCTCCCCCTTAGGAGCTACCATGTCCTCGATCTCTTGCTATTGCCATGCTTAACTTATCTAAGAGGTAATGGTAGTCTACAAATCAAGAGCACCGTCAACACCTAAGACGTGTCTTCGAATCTAGGAGCTGAGATCTGAACTCAAACTAAGTAGATAGCAACTCAAGTTCTTCACGGTACTGTTTCATCTAAGTAATGTCACTGGTCAAAGGTTAATATATCTCAAGTTCATTAAACAAGGCCTGTAGAAGAGAGAAATATTCCTAACTAGAACGATCACCTTAACGTAAGGTAAACAATTATTCATACACTTCAAAGACTCTGAATATGTTCTTCTCGTGATCATATGTAAGGTGCAATGTATCCCATATCTTCTTTTCCAGCTGTAACATAATAACACCACGTACAACAGAAGGCTCAATGCTATTTATTAGTCAAGATACTATAGTCAAATTATCAATATACCAATCATCATATGTGGCATCTTAACTGTTTGGAGGAGGCTTCGTAAGGTGTGTCAACTTACAATGTGCTGCAATAAAGGTCTTGAAACTCAGAACCCAAAGAAGATAATTCTTGTCACTATGATTCTTAAGATTTTTCACCAACAATTTGCAAGAAGCCACGAGACAAAGTCAACTAATAAGACTTGTATATAAAACAAAAAATCACCAACAGAAGTAGCCAAACTACTACACCAACACGTGTGAACGTGACAGGTCCACACACCGAAGATTATTTTGATGTGTTGGCTGTCTATCTAAGGAAAATAAGCATAACTTAATCTACTTTTCGATTTTATGATTTCTAAATTAATTAGAACAAGTTAGAATGAGAATCTTAATTAAATTGCAAAATACATACAAAGTGAGAACTAATGATAAAACATGTTTGCAAATATAATTGCGCTTCCAACACTTCTTTTGTAAAGATAAATCAAGAAGATTTTATTTTAAAAATACTTTGGAATCACCTCTTTCATCTTGTTATTAGGATACTTTAGCTTATTCAAGAGATTCTCTTTGACATTCAAAGTTTTAGTGGACTTACATGTCCTTTCATTTTGTAACCAAATTTCTTCCCATGTGCCCACCAATGTCTGATGCAAATCCTATTTTGGGAGGGACCAAGTCCAACATGAAACCACACTCGGAACCTTGATTCAAAGTTTAATGGACAATTGTGCAAGTAAGTACATGTTAATATACTAGAAGAAACAGAAATGGTCTTCAGAACCATTAACATGTTCCTTCTCACGTGAGAGAATCTTTATATGGATCAGTTGACTTGTTACGTACTCACATACATGATTCTTTAACCCAAAGCCATCATTGTGAGTGTTTACATGTTTCCTTGTGAAAAACAGGTTAGAGCTAAAACTATTTTGCCTTTATCAATGGAATCGTCTGCAGAATGGTAAGAAAGTGATATTTATTGACTACAATTTTACAATTGCATACTTCATAACAAATAACTTTCTTGTGAAGTTAAGTTAGCATATGATGGCTTTTTAGTCTCAAAATCTAATAAAACACGTCATTTCAGTTAACCCTTAAGTGCAATAGCGCACAAGTGATTACATACAAATGTGATCTTTTAAGCATAAACTCCCTTGAAGGCGCTTAGCCCTTCAAAGAAACAGAAGAGAGCGAAGAGAAAAGGAAGGCCAAAATTACCTCCCAACGAGACCGTTGACCATAACAACAAGGTGCTCGGGGAACCTCTCCTGCTGCGACTGCGCATTCGCGTCCCACACATCCACTCCCCCCGACACCGACTCCGTCTCCACCTTCCCCTTCACCGCCGGCACCCCGAAGCACCCGGCGATACAGCTAACCGCCGCCGCCCTCGGCGGCGACGACGACGCCCCGTTCCGAGAAGACGAAAGCTTCCAGCGCCGGATCCCTAGCTTGAACGCAACCATCGTCCCCCGCGAGCCCACTAGCCAGCTCTGGCGCCGCAGGCATATGGTGGAACAGCTCACCGCCGGGAGCAGCGAGTTGGAGGCCACCATGCGTCGATCCAGCGGCACCAGGAAGAGGGGTGATGGCGAGGGAACAGGTGGAATCGAATCGGTGGCTTGGTCAAAGGGTATTGGATCCCTCTTGCAGGGTTGGGTTGGTCTTGTTGGTCTGGCTGGTTGCTTATTCTATGTTTATTTTGAGGTGGGGCGGAGAAGGTAACGCGGAATGGGTTCGTGAAGTTCGGACGCGAAATAATCGGACCGCAGGATAAGACTGCTTGAATTTTAGGATCCAATTTGTCGTCCTTTATTTACACAATTTGGATTTTTGTGTATTATTCTATAGTTATATCCTTCTGTCATTATTTATTGATCGGTTTTTGTAAGGACGTATTTTATATAATATTGGAAAAACGGAACATGGAGACGGTGGTTGCGATGGAGAGCTATTGTATTAAGCAATGGGGATTGATCACGAGTTTGTTTTGTTGGTTGGTTATCGCCACACATGGATTAGGCATGGTGATTTGTGTTTTTTTCAAAAGGATAGGGTTGGTGCGTCTTTGTTTTTCATATTTGCGTAATTTGTTGACCCGCACGGGAATGAAAGTTGAGAGCTTGACTCCTCACGATTACTGATTAGACAATTTATTATGTCAACCTTTCTAAAGCTTCCTACGAAAAATTCACATCTCCAATCTAATGAACCCTAGGGGACACGTGTCTCTTTTCTACTTCGAATCTCGCGTTGATGTTGTCAAGGGAGTTGCCAATGACCGGTTGTTCATTATTTCACAAGTAACGAGGAGTACGTCCATGAGCTCAATTCTGATTTTTACCATCGGTCACGAGAATGCCTTTCAGGTTCAGCTCCTCACTAACGAGAAAACGGAAAACTAATGTGAAATAAAGGTAGCATGGCCGCAAGAATAAATACGACATGTTTAACGATGTAGGAACCGAGCTTCTTTGGATGTGCCGTCACATTTTGTCATGGAACAACAAACACGGATATTTGACTTCAAGAAGGCTGCAAGCAACGCATACATATTACGTCGTGGATTAATATGCTTAAATACTTCTCCAATGTCCTGAACAAATACCTCAAAAGGAGCGGTAATCGTGTTCAGCTAAAAACCTAGAACTACGACAAAGAGTAATAATCTCTTTCCTTCAGAATAACCAAAAAGAACACAACAGAAAAAACATCTTAATACTTCAACATGTTAAGGGCGCAAAACAAACACACTGCTCACAAAGTTAAAAAGTGAATTTCAGCAATTTCCTTCTGCATCATCGACCTTTCTTTCTTTCTCATATTGAACACATACTGGCAGGCCTGAAACCTTTCCAGAGAAATAGGAAGAGTCATTATTCCAAACTACACATAGGATGATGCAAATGGTAAAAAAATTACAATAAGATCACAAGATTGTGCTTATGAGGTTGAATCTGAATTCTCTGTTCTTTTGGGGATCGAGAGATTACTGTCTAACATGAAAGAGAGATCATTCATCTGAGATAATAGATCACCCACGTTGGTGCTTCGAGGTTGTGTTCTTGCAACAGAAAAATTCTCACTTCTGCCATCCATCAACATGATGCCATCCAATGTATTCGCGCTGCAGCAAGGCAAACATAAGTGTCAAAAATGAAACACATTAGGCAGAATAGTCATGGAATCTATTGTTATATTGCCAATCAGTTCACCTTTTCTACATGCAAGACTCTAAATTTGCCTCCAAAATAAAATGGCATGATACCAATTGGGGAACAAAAGGTATTCCACTGTGTGTAAACAATTGGCATTATTCGTAAAGTCATGCTGAATGAGTAGACCTCCACCCACAGCAGACAAGCACCACATCCAATAATAAAACAAACACACCTCGTCCAGCGATAATCCCTCGTGAATCAGACACAAATCAAGGGATAACTGTCAGGTGAGAGATGCAGCAGAGATTGGGAAATTTCCATTTATCGATATATTAGTGTAGTTCTCATGAAGGCTCCCTCTGGTTATAGTATATTTGAACCACTGGACGTTCATGTGGAACAAATAGCATCTAGATTCATAGAGTTTCACCAAGTCATGATCAAGGATTGGTTCTCATTCAGAGAAAAAATTCAGGAAGAAATATGTAAAGTTCCAAATTCAACCAAAGGACAAATTTGTTCGCCTCAAAGAATCTTTTCACTTTCAAAATAATAGCAATAGCTGCAGAAAACTAATATTATCTCCATTATTTACACCTTTTTCCTTCTAGAACCAACAATAGATTAAATTATTGGCATGATGTAACATGAATCAACTCATAATTGACCAACCATATACTGTTAAGTTCGCAATCGAAAATGTAGCTGTCCAATCATATTCAAAACCAAAATATATTAAAGCATATGTTTAAAATATCCATTATGTTGATGGTGATTCTTACTAGTCTTTTTGCTGGATGGGACTTGGGGCCTAAAACCTTCGAAAAAAAGTTTTAAAAAAAACACCCCCTGGGAGTTACAGTTAAAGCTACCCGAAATTCCAAGAATTTCAGCTATGTTTCACCTACTTTTCTATCCCTGAGAGTTTTTATGGATGCTTATCTCATCTACCCTCATGCAATGATTTTTCATAAATCCAAGTCAGAATCAAGACTCAAAACTAGAATCCACACAACAACCATATACCAACATATAGCTTAGTTGAATACCTAATGTTAGATGGTTCTCAGAGTCACAACTAGATTTGATCATAAGAGGGTTGATATGATGATTTTTACAAAACAGAAAACCTCTGATACGTCATCCCATATAATGTTGAAATCATGCACACATAAAAGATGCTGATTTTCCATATCATATATTGGACTATACATTTTAGAGTCCCTATATGCCTATTTAGGGTCCATTTGGAACTGTATTGGTAAAACGCACCAATGCCCATATATAACAGCTTTTCTTAAGCAGTTTTCTTAGGTCAAAACCACATAAAAGCTGATATCTTTTTTTCAAAAAAAAAACTCTAGAAGAGAAACTTGTTGGGAACCACTTTACCTTAAAAAAATGCTTTTATTCAAATGCTACAGTTCCAAACGATTCTTAGAATAAAATAACATTACAATTCCAATATTTCCTTCAAAAAATGAAACTAAAAAAAATTAAGATACTAAGTTTTAGCTTTTAGCTGTGGCAAGAGAATAACCATAATTCAAATCTTTGTTTTATTATATGTGTGTTTAATGAAGTTAATCAGATAAGTTGATGCCGCTGCTAATTACCATTGTTGACTAGACCATTTAGTTTTCAACCATTCACATTTAACATGAACTACATGAAATTCAAATTAATATGTTACTTAAGTGTACGTTGTACTGATATTAATTATGAAAATTATTTTAAAAACAATACATAATATGCAGAAACTTTCATTAAAGCCTAGGTATACCCGTCAGCACGTGGAGCATCTGATTCGAAGTTGTTCTTGTCAATGGAATCGTTCTTGCCATCTATTACCTTTGAAGGACCTGATTGCAAGAAGCTACCAAATTCCATGTCTTCAAACTTGTCAGTCAAGTTCACCTTATCAGTGAGATTTAAGTGAAAGTTGTCCTTATCAGTGAAATCATTCTTAACTTCTGTAATCACAGAAGGACCTGATTGAAAGAACTTGCCAAGTTCCATGTCTTCAAATGTGTCAACCAAGTTCTTCTTATCAGTGAAATCAGTTCTGACTGGTGTTATTCCAGGAGGACCTGATTGTGAGAAGCTGCCAAACTCCATGTCATTTAACATGTCAATCTGGTTCTGAGAATTCAATTCAAGAGAATGTTCATTTGACAACGTGCTATTTTGACCAATCTGTGTCCAAGAATCAGAAGAGGCTTCTGGTGCACCTCGAGAACTTGTGAAATCTTGCCAAATATCAAATGAATCGTCATTGTCATCATCATTCTTCTTGCTACCACTGGGTAATTTTGTGCTCTCAGGAGGCTCAGTCACAACCAGAAAATTATTTGACTTATTCTCAAAAACATCAGCTGTGCTGTTGGTTTTCATTTGGTCAGTTGTGTCAGATATCTTAACATCTTTGGTATGCCAAAATTCACCTGGAGTCCAATTGTCATTCATGGACAAATGCTTCTCCATCTCACTTGCTGTCTGTCGATCATTACCTGTATCATTAAAACCAAACTCTCTACCAGTGTGCTTGTTGATTATGTTGGGCAAGGAATCTTGAAACAGGTCGATTGGTTTGGAATTTGCAACTGGATTTTCTGAACCTGCAGATTGAAAGTCAGCGTCCCAATCTGCAAAAGAGTCCCCAAAGTAACCGCCTTTTATCTCTGTAGAACCTTGTACCTTATCTTTAGACAGAATGTTTTCAAATGCACCAAAGCTTCCAGATTCAGAAGGCAAGCGAGTTTCTGTAGAAACAATATGTTCCCTTTGCAAAACATGCTGAGGCATATCGAAGGCATCAGAATCTTCCAAACCCTTTGCTTCAGAGAAAAAGTTATCCAAATCAATGCCTGACACATTTAGCAAAGGAGAACCCTGAGTGGGCACAGCCATGTTACTTGTACTGCTGTGTTGAGCCTCCGCTTTCTCCTCTAGTGGCCACACCAGCTCTAGGTCTAGGAGATCGGACAGAAACAACCCAGCCTTCATCACACCCTCAGTTCTACCTGAATCTCTTGAATCAGTGTGCAGCGTAACGGGCTCCTTTAAAACAACATTACAAAAAAAATATATGATTTGCAAAAAAAAAAAAACATGGAACTTTTGCTAAAGAGTTAATGGCTTCTAATCCTTGTTATATGCTTCTGAACTATGAACGTAAGATGTATAAATTATTTATTATCATATTGTAGGTTCCAATATTTATCTTTTCATCATGCAAATTCACATTCTATTTATTTTGTTATTTAATGAATAAATCTCATGGCAAAACACATAATCCAACTGCAAAGGGTACACACTATATATCCAGATCAGGCCATGTTGATGCAACACTACATTAGCCACAGCTTGATTGCCACTTAAATTGTGAAACATTAATGTCAATTACAAGTTCAATGCAACACTACCTAAAGTACTTCTCCCCCTCTCTTTCTGCGGAAACAGCACTCAATTCCCTATTTTTGTTCATATACAGCAAGCTAGCATTTTCCAATTCCGGATCATTTCTTAGTCAAAACGTAAGTATTTCATCAAGTTTCAAACCAGAAACTTCCCAGTGACCAATTCGAAACACAAAAATCTAATTTTGCGACACAAACATCAAAAAGTGAAAATCTAATTTCACCAAAAGAAAAATCCATATATTTCACTACAAGAAACATCTTTCAGGAGTGAATTACAAACAAAGACAAGAAGACACTTACGGAGCCATCTAGATCGAGGGCCTCAAGCAAATGCTTGCACCCGGCGGTGGAGTTGAAGGAGATGGCGAAGGGCAAACCGTCCTTCCGCTGCTCGGAGCCGCAGTAGACGCAGACCATCGTCTGCAGCCCACGGAGGAGCTTCCCGTGGCAATTCCTGCACCGGAGGTAGGGAGGAGCGTCGGGGTCGAGGCTCGAGATGGCCTCCTGGAGCGTTGGGAGGCTGCGGAGGGCCGGGTCGCCGGGATGGTAGTGCGGAAGCCCCGCCTCCTCCCGGGTAGCGGCCTGGATCCTCCGGATCAAGGAGAATGGGATCTCCACCGCCATTGGAGAGATCGCGCGACGAGCTCTCCCGTTCTCTCCAGCGAGTGGAGAAATGGAGAATGGTACCAACTACAGGAGAATTGTGCGGAAGTGTCGATTACTAGGGCTTGGTCCACATTCTGGGCTCTGGACTCTGGACCTAGATAGCTCATTTCAGGTCCATATCAGGTCTGGATTTGGGTCCAATTGTTGGGTGAGTGCTACATTAACCACAAAATTTATAATTTTTCTGTATGAAGAGATGATAGACGGCTTGGGTATTTCAAGGCATATCCTGTTATTATGCACTTCGAAGGGATCTTGAAATGTAAATCCCTTTCGTAAGTTGATTAGTGGGCCTAGCTTCAGTTGGTGTCTTATTCTTAGGTCAATCGGTATGACTATGAGAGGACCGCATTGTGGCCCGATCTTAATTTCGCCTCAATAGATAAAGGGAAGTTTTTTCTCCTTCTGAGAAAGTAATTAGTGTAGTTGTAAAGTTTGTCAAATATTTTTTTCTTACCAAAGTTCAAAAAAGGATCTCTCTAACTAACATGATCATGATTTACCAGATGCTATGTAGATTGTTTCCAATATAGATTTCAACCTTTCACACGAGAACTTGCCACAATTTGAATATATCAGCAGTTTCACCCGTTTGGGAACAAATGAGGATTGTGACAATGTCTCATTGTCACAGTGGCTAAGAGAAGGTTAAACTCGTCACGCCCTCCGGATTAGAATCCAAGGGTATGCAGAAAAAAATCTAAACCGATAACAAAAAAAAACAAATGAGGATTGTAGAATGAAAATTGTTGGTCGACAATTCCTTCACCATTACATGTAGTTACCAGTTCTTTCAATGATGGGAGACTTAATATCTAAATTCAGCTTTTAAATTTGAAAACCAAAAATCCATGTAAAGTTCGCTTGACTTGTTCGTGACAGTGTACATTGCAAGGTAAAATTTCAACCCAGAAGAACTTTGATATGTATACATGTGTATTTTGCAATGTTTCTTTTGACAATTACCTATACCTCTTCATTCTTTGCTAAGATTAAACAATATTTTGAGCTTCCTTATCAACTCACCTCTTGCTGATATTACATTTGTCGATCAAACCTTCCCTTGAATGCTTTTAATTAGTATAGATCGGATCTTAACCCTTGGTCAATGAACATTATTGCTTCACTTCGGCATATTTGGTCTTTGCGAAAGAATTGGATTCTTCAAGGCAATGATTTTATAATTTGTTAGACAGTTTTCTTTAGCATGGACAACAACGATAATGGGGGCAATGTATCAGTAGCATCAATTCAATTGAGGTTATGAAGCACATTCGTGAAACAATCACCATCTTCTCTCCATTTCAAAACCTAAATGTTCTTGCTGTTACTGCAATTGGTGACGTGGTTACTGCGAACAATGCCATCTCAGCCTCTACTCCTCCCAACCCCATCCATTAACATCTAAAATGATGACCGGCTTAACGAAGGAATATCCCATATGTTTGCAATCAAATGCTTTATGCCTATTTTGTATCAATAATTGACCTTGCCTACATGTTTCTACCGTTGTTCTCGATTGTCTTTTATGTTCTACGTTTGTGTGTCATCATATTTGACGTAACAATTGCTTTTTAACTATTTTGTTTTAGGTTTTACCTCAACAGGAGGTCTGTATTGATTCCTAACGCATCCAATTCTTCCTTGGAATGCCTTAATTATTCATCTATTCCCTCATTGTCGTGACAACATGACCATAACCCATTGATTCTTGGGGGCTAGAACGAGTGATCAGGGAGAGCTTTTGTCCAAATTGGGATTTCAGTTTGTTGGACATAAGGCCTGATGCATCCAACATAGGACGCTCGGGATGCTGCGTCCAACACCTGTTGGTGTGAATTCAGTGAATTCACCCTGTTATGCCATGCTTAACTGTTTCCTATAGTGAGACATGTTGTAAATAGGTTTACTCTAGCCTTATTAATTGTCTTTCTAGTTATTTGGTTGATAGAGCATGCAAATTGCTAGGATTTTGATAAAAATGGATTCCTAGGCCGTAGAATGCAAACCAGTCCACATCTAACATTAGACACAATGTGTCATGTGTCTTACGCCCCCGATAGGAATTTAAACATATGCTTAAGTAAAATGAATCTAAATGGATTAGGGAATTGGTAACGAGGCATATGTAATGTGACCTAATGGTAAATAATTATATCTTAACCCCATAGTGAGATAACTAAAGAATGGATTAACTTTAAGGAGGTTTTAATTGAGAATTGTATCCTAGGGTGTTAGACGCAGACTGTGCTGTGTGTGCTGCGTCTAACGTAAGACACAACATAGTAAGCGTCTTACACATCAGGACTGATTTTCAATCATTTTCTCAGGTACTTTAGTTGATCTAATGTGATATTAATCTGGTGGGTAATATTGTGGCATAATAAATGATTAAGACAATCATTGGAATGATTTGAGGAATGCCTAAAATAAATTAGTAAGATCCTGCTACATTGAAAATAGAATAAAAGACTATATAACTTAGAAATACTGAGTCTTTTCCCTAAATGGCTTAGATGAACATTAGGATTCATATCTAACCCTAGGATTAAAGTTGAGGTATACTTTGACATGGTACGCTGAGTTAGATATTAGTGGCACTATTTGGGTGACATTGAGCTAACTATGGCTCATGTGAGACACAAGTTAGTAGGCGTCAGACACTTTGGTACAAAAACTTAGTGTTTTGAGTACACTTGGTGTGATATTCTGGGCCTGACAGAAGAGCTATTGAGGTTGTATTTTGAGTGTAGTTTCTTATTTGTGGTTTTTGTACCGTCTTGATTGTGGTGTTTTCAAGGTGCTTTTAAGGTGTGATATAAAAAAGTTTTCGAAATGGTTTTCCAAAAAAGATTTTTAGAAAAGGAAGTTCATGGCTTTGCAAAGGATTTAGAAAGAATTTTTACGTGGTTTTCTGCATGTGATTGAGACCAAGAGGCTGAGGTAAGTACTTATTAGATCTTAGAGGTATGACATTCCTTGATTGTCGTGCACAAGGCCAAGGCTGAGGTCTGTGGGTCAAGGTGATGTCGGGGTAGGTGTTAGTCTCGAGTGCTGTAGACCCAGGGTACCGTCCATACCTGAAGGTATTGTGGCAGCGGATTCGGGAGGTATAAAACTCCTACATAACTAGACGTGATATCCTAATTATTATGGGTATTGAGATGTGAGACCAAAAGATCAATTGTAACATTTGTAAAATTCATTTTGTAATTATTTACATTTTAATGAATTTATTTCCTAGACGGGTGTTACTGTTCCGAGGCTCATTGTGTAGTTTTGTGCTTTTGGGCTTAGGCCTCATGGGCCGGTTTCTGTTTGCGTATCTCTGTGCGTGGTTTGGCACTGTGCATTGTGGCACTATACTTGTGGACTCGGGTGTGGGTCCGCGTGGGGCCTGCGCTGGTGGGTCGTTGGTTGTGGCAGGTGGTTGAGTGGTTGGTGCGAGGGGCCGTTGGCTCGTGCCTTGGAGCTAGCTGTTGGGCTGTGTGCAGCGAGGCTGGAGGGTGGCCAGAGACCGGCTAGTATGCGCGTGTCGGAGGTTGGTGGGCAGGACCACGGCGACCTCTTCCCCCACGTATATAACGCGTGCATGGGGCGAGCCTTCTTCCACACACCGGATTCCTAACCTTCTTCTCTTTCCTTCCTTTCCTCCTCTCTTTTTCCCCTCCACTCCTTCTCTATCTTCTTCTTCACTCCTCCTTCCGCTGCGGGTGGGTGCGGGAGTCAGAGAGAGCCCGAGAGTGGGAGACGGGAGGCAATGGCTTGCGGCGGCTCGTGGTGGCTTGGGAAGCTCCGAAGCGACGTCCCTGAGGTCGTGGAGCTCAAGTGGAGTGCTTTTGTGGCCGTGGTTGCGCTGGAGTTCACCGGAGTCGGCCGAAGATCGCCAAAGGTCGTTCTAAGTACGTATCTACAATTTAATGTGTAGAAATCATGTAAAATAATAGCAATGGCTAGGATGCATGTAATCTAGGCTAAATTTAATGTTTTAGAATTTTTGAGAATTTATTGTGGCATTTATGGTTATTTATGGCGGTTGGTGTGTTTTGGGTCATTTTGACCTTTCTGCCTTTACGATTTTATATATTGATGCATGGTGAATGGATTTTGGTTTTGTTTGTTGGGTTTTAGAATAAACTTGAGCGTCTACCCCATATGTTTTATTCGAGTTTTTTGGTGGTTGTTGGGGGAGTCCAATCAGAGCTCCTACTCCGGACAATTTTCGGGTGCTCTACTGTAGGCCGTCTGAATTCTGACAGAAAACTAGGGGCACGGGCCGATTACGCGGGCCATATGCGAGGGTTCGGCAGCGATTTTGGCCCCTAGTCCAATCTCTGTTGACGTTCAGATGAGAGTGCTAGGGGCGCGGGCCAGACGCACGCTCTACATGTGCGCGTCTGCCAGCCATTTTTTGGGTTTTTCCTGGATTTTTCGAAAAATGTATTTTAATGCAGTGGTTTCCTGGATTGATTTGTATTGTCCCTGTAAGATGGGATTGTGGGTTGTCAGTGGTAGTCCCTGGGGACACCTGATGTGTTGTTTTGTCGAGGCTTTGGAAAAGTTTTCAAAGATATGGAAATGATTTTGGAAAGTGGATTTCAAAGAAATAGTTGAGCTGTTTTGGAAAATGTTTTCCCCGTTTTCTGTGTGCGGGCCAAGACAGTGTGGGATCGTGTCGTCGGGACCAGGGAATGTGACAACATTCTCGGGTGGTCCGGCGCGACTCCCTAGTTGAGGTCGGAGGCCAAGATACCTGAGGCTGAGGGGCATCGGGTCCTAGAGGTATGAGACTCTTTGAATGTCGTCTCAAGGCTAGGGTTGAGGTCTGCAGGTTGAGGTGTCTTGTCGCATGACGAAGAGGTATGATATTCCTGTTGTCGCTGTGAGCACTGAGGCTCGGGTGTCGTCGGGTGTGGAGGTATGATACTCCCTCCAGAGCACCATGTGTGGAGGACGTCCTGAAGAGGCGGACCCTGTGGTGGCCAGTGCAGGTGGGACACGTGCCCTGTAGCTGGTAGCGTCCTGAGAGACAAGACAGCCTTATGAGGGGTTGGCTTTGTGAGGGTTCTCCAGAGAGAGAATCGCGGGACGGTGTTTGGCTCCTCCACAGGGTGGCACACCGTAGTAGTGCAGAACGTTGTAGTCGCTCCTCGGTGGACTACTTGTGGCCAGAGTTTGGTTGCCTGAAGCCGGACTTCCCGACTCACTGTGTGTAGCTTTGGCCATTGAGAGCCTTTGCTTGTAGTTTTGGGCTAGTAGAGTCTCAGTTGTGGTTTTGGCCGGTGTGGGCCTGGTTTGTGAGGTTTCGAGAAAATAGTTTGCGAAATGAATTTAAAAAAAAATTAATTATGATTTCATTTTCCCACGGTTTTCCTTGGGGTGCGTATTATGTGACTTTTGTCACTCATGCGTTTTCCTTGTGGTTTTGGTTTGCAGGTGCAGACTTGCGGTTGATCTAGCGTAATGCATATAGTGTGGAGTTTTCTAGCCGCATACACAAGTTCCTGGTAGTTAGATATTTTCTGTTTGGCTTTAATTTTCCCATAGTTTAAATTATTTTAAATTATTGTGGAAAATGTGGGACATTACATCAATGCTCTCGACTGACCTTCAGAGATGACTAATATCCCTAGAGTCGTGAACTTCTTGTTAGGTTGAAGTCCATGTGGTTTTGGTGGGTGCTTTTTAAGCCTGAGAGGTTGGAGCCTTCAGGGGTTCGAACACTGTATAGGGCGCCGAATGGGCGTATCCTATGGCTTGTCGTGAGAGAGGATGGCTTGTCCGATGAAGGTGAGCGAGCTTTCCTAATGAGTGGTTAGTCCTTTTTAGGGTCCTTCAGGTGGAAGTACGTCTAGACGAGCAGACTCCTCTATAGGATGGTTGTTTGTGGTAGTGCAGATGCTAGGGTAACCCTCAGTGGTCTGTGTGTGGCCAGTGTTGGTTGCTTGACGTCGAACAGTTCGACATATTATTGTTTACTTGTGTTTGTAGTGTTTCATCTATGTGGTGAGATACTTTGTGCCAAAGTGGCATTGTTTGAGGTGGCTACGTTAGAGTAGCGTTGTAATTTCTATTGTGCCCTGATTCAAAGAATTATGCTCTAGTTTAGAGAAGATCTTGTGTTTTGGAGTAGAGGCTCTGTTCTAATTTTTGTGGCTTGTGCGTTACTGAAGTGGGTGTTCTAAATACTATAGAGAGTATTCACATATCGTTGGTTGTCTGGTTTGTACAGAAAGTGTGTGAGATTAGGCTGTATGTTTTTTGGTATGTTTTGAACTTGACTTGAAAAGAGTGGTCATTTCAAGCGTGCATAAAGGATTTTGAAAGAACATGCATATGATTTAGAAAGAAAAAGAGAAAAGAATGATGTTAAATGCATGTTTTAAAGGACTTGCTGTGTGCTGAGCAATAGCGAGTTGCCCTGTTGTGGTGTTGTGGCATTTAGGAGAGGTACCGATGTTTATGTGCTTCCAACGTGGTTACGTCAGGCTCCTCGACACAGTTTGTCGAGTTGACTTAAGTGTTTAGGGTGAGTGTGTGTTGGGTAACCATTTTGAGTGGTCACTCATGTGTACTTTTGGTTATGTGTTTTGCAGCTGCAAGATAGAACTGTAGGATACTAATGCTTCTCTAGAGGGGGGTGAATAGAGATTTTCCGGTTTTAATTTACTCTTTGGAAATTATTATGCAATCTTGAAACTATTAAAGATTTAGCACAAAAACATTCAATCACAAATGCACAAAGATTT
>JAMKQA010039742.1:0-24552 GCA_024699735.1 Posidonia australis | reverse complement strand
TAAACAAAAGAAATAACATTACAAAAGATTTAAAATATCAAGTTATTATTGATTTTATAAAATTGAAATAAACATTATTTTTTAAACTTGAGGAGTAATTACTAAAAAATTACAAAAAAAATTTAAAATAACAAACACAACTTTACATATAATCACATGAGTTATAACTTATAAAATAACAAACAAAATTTTACATATAAATTATTAACAACATAACATAATATTTTTATAACATAATATAATTTAATAACATATCATAACATAAATTAATAACTATTATCATAACATAACTATTATTAATATCATAAGTAAATAATACTTTTATAACATAAGTTAATAACATATGTTATGTATGTTATTTTTATAACATAAGTTAATAACTATTATCATAACGAAACTATTATCATAACATAATATTTTTATAACATATGTTATTAACTTAGAGTTGGGGACGGGAAACCTGGAGACGACTGACGACTCGCGCTGGCGACTATCAGACGACGACGGACTGGGGACGACGAAGGGCTCGGGACGACGAAGGTCTGGGGCTGGCGACTCGCTGACGACGAAGGGTTGGGACTGGCGACTCACGGACGACGAAGGGTTGGGGCTCGAGACTTGAGGGTGGCAATCAAAGGGGTAGGGGCTCGGCGACGAAGCTCGAGAAGGGACTGGACCCGCAGATCGACAGACAACGTAGAAGAAGCTCGACGACCAGTGGGCGGACGGTGCTGGACGACGAAGGCGGGTTGCGGAGCAGAGGCGGGAGTCTTCAAGATCGATGGGTCGACTGGAACTTTTGCTGCTGATTTTAAAGATCGAGCAAGAGGTGGAGCAGATCACGGGTGTCGGGATGGAGTAGATCACGGATGCAGTGGCTGAAGTAGAGGTCAGAGGATCACGCGTGTCGTCTTTGTGGACTTGCGGGGAAGGCGTGTCGTCCGTGTTGAAGTGATTACGTATAGAAAACACCTGATATCCACCGACATTCATCGACACAACGATACGCGTCGACATCTCCACGGAAATCAGGTATTTCGCGACATACCTAAATATATCGTTTTTATAGTTCCGTCTTTTGATACGTGTCAGCGAAATTTCACCGACACGCACCGACATTTGTTTCTATGCTCAAAGTCAAAGGAAGGGAACTCGCTCTCTCATGAAAATAATAAAATAAGTAATGACTAAAATTATTTGAACATTTTGAATCCATCTATTTTCTCTCTCAAAGGAAGGGAACTCACTCTCTCATGAAAATAATAAAATAAGTAATGACTAAAATTATTTGAACATTTTGAATCCGTCTATTTACTTCTTCTGCCAACAATATATATATATATTATAGGGTTCATTTTTTGGCAAAAAAATGTCGAATGTTGTGTGCATCTTACGTTTTAGGTAGTTTTTGAAAGTACTATAGAAAAAAGGTTGAGTGTCATAGACATTTTACATTTATGCTAGTCCCTCAAATGTCATTTCATAGTGGCTCTTTCAAAGTTTAGTTTGTGACCAACTTATCCTTTCTTCTTGTTCTTTTGTTTGCTGTCTTGATGCCTTAAAAATTGAAGATTACTTGTGTGCAGGATGTAAGCATTCCTTCCAAATGGGATGAGAGTTTGGCTGAAAAGAACTTTGGTCGTCAAAGTGTTTCTAGTTTTAACATGTCAGAATCAATTGAAAACTCTGGAAATTCTGCAATCCAAACACACTTATGTCTAGACACGTTTACAGCTGCATCTTTTCCACCAAAGTCTAAACAAAAGAAGGCAGTTAAGGATCTTTCTCTTGGGTGTTCACCAACTAAGGTGCAATCGCAGCATAGCCAGTCCAAAGTGCCAAAGGCAAAAGACTCAAAATCTTGCTCGTTGAGAAGAAAGAAGTCTTCTTGAACATCGTTGTGGAATGAAATGTTGTTGTCCCTGGAAAATACAGAAGAGTAAGCAAAACTACGAGTATTATACCTTGGCAATTTGGAACATGGTTCAGAGCCTTGCGCAGGAATCTTGCCCACTGAGTAAGCAATTCCTAACATGTATGGGAGAAATTGCTTCCCACAAAATGCAGCTGATGAACCAAAAAATGCTCTGGGCAAAAGGCTTCTCCAGACGCTCCAAAATGGCAACTCTTGACAAAATATGCTTCAATTGTGCAGCTAATTTTGGATCTGGGGGTTTCAACGTGCTGTTGGACTAACTTCTAAGTCTTAAACCATTGTACAGATGATTTGCAGCAGAGGCCATATTCATTTGTAACAATCAAAAGTAGCAAAAAAAATCTCATGACAAGCAGCTGGATAGAATCATGCAATTGTATACCAACAAGATTATCTGTATGTTTGTATATTGTTCTGTATCAATTGTAAGGCACACCAGGGTTGGTGTTTTTGGAACTTGGTATGTGGTAATACTTAAAAAAAAAAACCTCTTGATCATTATAATTAGCGTGTGATTGCTCCTTTGTTCTCCTGTAAAATTGCCTTTTCAATTAGAGTAGTGTTAAATCCATAAGAGGTTTGACTCACATGTAGTGGAACAGGTCGGATTAGGGGTTCAATCTATATTGTTTGTGTTAGATAATTTTAAACTCATATTCAACTCATACTTAGTCTAGATTCAACTCAATCTGATCTGGGTTGAGACGGTTTTTGGATTTTATAGAATTTGAATTTTACATTAAAAAAAAACATAGACTTTCAATCAAAGGGTCATTTTAGTTCATGTACAAATAATTTTTCTTATATAGATTGATCATCTCCATTCATTAATATTTTTCTCAGGTGGTGATTCTATTCATTTAGAAATTTTATTTGTTTTATTGTATCATCTGTACAGATAATTTCATTTGTTCTCTTTGTTAAAGAAAGTCAGTCAAGAATTTTCTAGTAATACTTGAAAATTATACCATGGTATTCAGAAGATGGTAAAAATTCAAAATTTAGAAAGTAGTAACCATTAAGCAATTAGACTGAAGATTATACTATGGTATTCAAAAATTCTACTGTTCAAATAGACATTTAAAAATTTAGAATTACATGATAAATACAATTACACGTGTTTAAATGATTCATACATATCACAAAAATTTAGAATAACTACAAAAATGAAAGAAACAAGGCGATCAAAATAATGCCTGTATTAAGGAATCGATAAAACTATTTCGTTTCACAAAGACTAATCATGAAAAACTTCAACAGTTTTTTGAATCATCCAACCATAAAAATAAGGAAAAAATTAGCAAACATGAATCATGAAACCTAACACAAATCTTTCAGTAGACCTCTAAAGAAGAAACAAGGGGACAACATACACAAGAAGATCACCAGAAGAAAGGAAATCATACTTAATGATTCACTTCGCTAAATCCTCAAGATCTCTCCAAACCCTAGAAATCAATAACAGAGGATCGAAGAAAACCACCCACACAGACGGAGGTTTCCAAAGACTTGCCGCTGTGGGGTGTGCCAATGTGGGTTGTAGAGATGTCAAACAGTGCGGTCATGCTGTCGTGGGATATGTCGTTGTGGATTGCATTATGGAAGGGGAAATGAAGAAAATTACTTCGTAGACAAAGGTTTCTAAGGACTAGCCTTCGTAGGATGTGTCGATGCGGACTACGAAGGCGTAGAGCAATGCGACCGTGTCAATGTAGGTGTCGGTGTGGATTGTGTTGCGGAAGGGGGAAGGGAGAACGAAGAAAACCATCTACGTAGACAAAGGTTTCCAAAGACTTACCTCTGTGGGATGTGTCGGTGTAGGCTGCGAAGGTGTGGAGCAGTATGGCTGTGCTGCCGTGAGATGTGCCAGTGTGTGCTGCACTATGGAAGGGGGAAGGGGGAAAAGAAAAAGATTATTAGATTAGAGCTGGGGTTGGGCTTAGACTTTAGGATATTAAGTTTTATACTTTTATAAATAAAAAAATTATATATATAATATATATTTATAGGCTACTTTTATGATAAGGCCTGTCCTACTTAAGATAAGTAGGGTCTTGAATTTCTCAACCGTTGGATTTGAATCTTATGGTGAATCTAATGGAAAAGGTAGTTATAGTAACTACCTCCTTATTTAATAGATTTTTTTTAAATTATTGTTAATAAAATGATAGTTACTGAGATGAAAATTGATGGTTGAGATTAAGGGTTATATTTTTCTTAAATAAGGTCAGGTTCTACTTGATCATTACTTTGTATTTATAAATATAAATAATTAATATTACACATATTTTTCTTAAATAAGGTAGGGTTGATCATTACTTTGTATTTAGAAATATAAATAATTAATATTACACACACACCCTTTCGGGTTCAAATCGGGTAACCCTTACCTTAAACCCATATCCAACTTAGAAAGTTCAGGTTTGGTATTTTCTAATGCATACCCAACCCAATCCAACCTACACGGATCGGATTGGTTCAATTTTCGGGTCAATTGGGATCTATATACACCCTTACTTCAAAAGACAGGATTAACCGAATGGTGGCAAGAAGATATTACTCGTCGATTCTATAAAACTTGGATCGCTAGTCTTTCTCAAAGGAAAACAGGCATATATATGGTACTACTTTAAAATTACAGGCATTGTCCGCTTTAAAACTACAGTCGTATTTGGTTGGCCATAATTTTGTTAACGGCAAGCTATTTGATATATATCCCAAGGGAAAACTCCTCCCTGGTAGAACAAAAATATACAATGTTTTACTATCAAGTAAACCATAAGTGGAGTACATATAGTCCACAAATTAGAGTAGCCAACACAGGCCAGCAATAAAGATGTATTGTTTTCAAATAGTCTGTAATCAAAAGAAAAGATTAACAGAAAGTTAATCAACAGATGGATTATCCTCTCATGTGGCTGGACCTTGCTGCGGAGAGCCAACAGTTCCACTGAAGAATGTTGCAGTGGGAGGAGGATCAATGTTTTCAAACGGTTGAATAGAGGTAATGGAGCAGGGAGCATCTGCTTTGTCAAAACCTGTGGAAAAAATATCTATCCAACTATGAAAAAGAACAGAAATTTCATGTATGCATAAATTAGGAATCTGAAGATGTCTCTAAAAATTCAGTTATTCCTTTCCTTCCAGATAATCCAAAAAATGGCTTGAATCAAAGTGCTGAAGCCGATGGAAGGTAATTTTGTTTTTAAAGGAAGAGGAATTGTAAATAAATCTGCAATAGAAAAAATGATAAGATAAAGATTCTCCTGGATGAATGCATGCCAAATGGAGATAGCGAAGGGGTAAAATAAGAAAAGATGTGTGACCGTTTCCATATACATGTTGCAAAAAATATACAATTGTGGGCCATCCAACCCTTTTTTACACAGATTGGCCATAATTGAGGAATGAGAATGTAATATAACGTAATTACAACCTTGGAGTGGATTAAGACCATATGCATATTTGAGATGCAAGAATAACACACAAAATACAAACTAGTATCGTAACCAAACCAATTGCTATCCTAAACAGGCTTGTAATCCGACTTTAAAAATACATGGAATGATCTAAATTTCATTTTCAGGGTTAAAAAAATAAACCATGTAATTTCATTCGGTAACATGCTAAAAAATGTGTACAAGATTTCCAACGAAAATAGTTTTCTGGGATAAAACCTCCTTTATTAAGCCTGCTATTTCCCTACACCAGGAAAATTGTAGTGACCAGACAGATAGGTATGAATCGATCATGTAACTCAAAGCCATCCCTTGTTGAGGTCATCGTTCCAAAAGCTGCCCCAGTGGGAATATGCCGAGTTGAGTTGTGAGGCGAAATAGGGTATTGTAGCTTCTTACTTACAGTGCTTATCAATGGTCATGCAAACCTTGGAGCTACTTTGCTGAAACTCGCTATTATTGTGCCGCTTGGGGCACTCATGTCAATTACAAGAATTCTCATTGTTCAAAAGTATTGCTTTACCATCGATTAGATATCTAACATATAATAGAGTTAACTAGATTGAAAGAACAGAGACACCTGACTTCTATATACCTAAAACACAACAGAATAATCTAGGGAGGTGGTGAGGTGTGATCATTAACTTAGCTGATCACTATCAACTTCATTTTGTTGGATAATAATAGCTTGGGTCATCCACCAGCTGGGAATTCACAGCCTCTCTGAAAGAGATGGCATGTACAAAGGTAATTAAGTATATCTTTTAATGTTGATTATTGCATCAGTGTCTTGTCTGGAATGGTTTCTGTGCATCATATAATTGCTCAGCCTTGATGTCATTTTATAGACATTAAATTTATGTTACAAACCCGCAAAGTGGGATGAATGTTGCTTGGAATAAATAAGCATAACATATACAGCTTTGCGGCTTGTAAATGGATCAACAATAAATGGAAGTTCTTCAACAAGAGTGCTGCAATAAATCACAAAGAATAGATTACATGGGGCTGGTGAATCAATCAATCACCAGTAGCAGAAAGCATGTCTGAACTGTGATTTTGAAACCGAGACACCAATATTGCCTTCAACTCCTGGTCTGGTAATAATGTTGTGGTCTGGCTATATGTTATCCCGGACGGATTTGGTAGAGAGTCAAGCTCCACAGATTTGATGGAGAAATGGTTTCTAACGGAAGCAATTGTTCTCTCAGTGAACAAAGGTCTTGATGGGAGGTAGTCCTTCATTGGACAAAGAAATTCAACATGGTGTCTTGCCTGTCAAAAATGAGTAAATAACATATTAAATCAGGTCAAATATAGAGACTGAACACTTCCATACAATATTTATGTTGTCTAATTCTAACTGCAAAATATATACCATGACTGAATTGGACCTCAGATCGGTTTGAGTTACACTTTCAAATATGAAGCAGTAATGCATGTAAAAATGATGTGGATGTGTGAAGCACGAGTAAATTTGTTCACCAACATCCATTGATTAACGGTATAAGAATCAAACAAGCACAGACAATTGTATTAACAGGAAAGAAAGTAAAAAAGAGTAACCCAAGTAACATATACTTCAAAGGAAATATGCAGCTTAATGGTCAAGAATCACATGAGGAATGAATCTTTGGAACCAACAAGTCAGGTAATTTAATTAGCTACTGATAAGTTTGTTTAGTAAGAAGTATAAAAAGCAATTCAATTCCTCTTTTGCACCTCTAACACGGATGAAAATTATACATTTTTCCATTTTTAGCTATGTTAATGCTTATAGCACAATATTTAACTCCCAACATTAATAAGATGTGATTAACTACTGTTAAGCAGGATATGATATCCCTTGATTACTCCAAAAAATGCAACTATCTCCAGAAATCTGACCCAGGGAAACAAAAAGTCTGAACAATAACAAAGTCAGAAAGCCTGTGATCTATATAAATAAATTAAGTTCACCCTCTTTCCCTCCAAAACAAGGGAGACACTTGATTATTAGTAGAGTTTTCCTATCTAGGCTTTCCCTAATTTTGTCTTTTCATTTAAAATACCACTTCCTTGAAAAGAATGCTGTGCAAAAGCCCTACGAGAAGGCCCTACAAGAGCCTTATAAACTTTGAAATTGATAAATAATGATGATAACATAAAAAAAAGATTACTTAAATACTAATTTGTTTGTCTAGAACCACCACTTTTGCAAGTAACAAATAATATAACTAATGGAGATCGTCATTCGTCACATACCTACGTGAGACGTCAATTTCGCATTCATTGTATGAATGAAGACTTTACTTTGTCTTAAGATATTATTTTATGTATTATCTTCAAATATTTTAGGGGTATTATATTTTAAGATATTATCTTAAGATATTTTAAGAATATTTTAATCTTTTCATTTGTTATGTGTTTCTCCTATTTAAGGAGAGAAGCCACATGTTTATTGATAGTTATTGATGATATTATTTTCTAATTGCTGAAATTAAGAATTATTTGTGATTAGGATTAGAATTCCAATTACGTGAAAATCAATTTGTGATTCTATTATCTTTATGTTCTTTGTATCGGTTGAGTGTTTCAAATGTCATCAAAAGAGTCATTTGGTTTTCATTGCCCCTGAAGAAATCACATGATCAGTATATCGAATGATAAAATTGAGGACGATCAAGATTACAAAACACAAGAAGTCACTCCTTACGAAGACCATAATGAATGTGACAATGACCAAGACGACACCCTTCATGAGTCTAATGATGCCATGCATGTCACGAAGTGTGTTATAACTACCTTGAATGAGTTAGATCAGTGGAAACACACCAATCCTTTTCACACTTTCTTAAAAGTGTAGGGGGAAGTCTACAAAATTGTCATTGATGGTGCTAATTCATTGAATATGGTCTCAAAAATCGAAATTGCTCGTATGAAACTTCATTCAGAACCACATCCTTATCCATTTAGGATATCGTAGGTTGATCAAACATCCTTACCTATCATTGAGAGACGTTGTGTTCCTATCAAGAAGAGTAACCACTCAGATTACATTTGGTTTGATATTCTTCCTATGGATGTTACACATATCCTCCTTGGGCATCCTTGGATTTGGGACGTAGACCTCATTCATTATGAATGTGACAATACTTATATGTTTAAGCACAAAGACAAGTCCATTAAGCTAGTCTTAGCAAAGTTATTTGAAAAAGTAACAAACATGGTCCAACCATTAAGGGTCAAAATTTGTAGTCCCTACATTTCATGTGTGGACATGAGCTAGAAGTCACAGGGAAGGAAATTACTGTCAAAGATGTCCTGATTGCCCAGACATTCCTCCTTCCAAGCACATTGAGCGTATATTTCACATGGTCACTAGACTTCTTGAAGAACTTAAGGATACAGCTCCAAACAAGTTTTCTTATAAGTTACCTCCTTTGAGGGACATTTAGCATGCTATTGACCTAATTCTAGGTTCATCACTCCCAAATTGCCCACACTACCAAATGAACCTAATCAAACATGCTAAAATAAAAAGACAAATTAAAGGATTGTTAAACAAAAGATTTGTCCATGAGAGCCTTAGTCCTTATGCAGTTCCTACTTTGTTAACACCAAAGAAAGATGAATCGTGAAGAATGTATATAGATAGTCGACCGATTAATAAAATCACAGTCAAGTATAGGTTTCCCATACTTCCTTAGGTTGATGTACCAAAGAATCCATCATGGAGTAGATGGATCGTAAAATTTCTTCTCATACGTTGAGTATGGATCGTGCAGTTCCTACCTTCTTTCCTACAGGTAAAAACCATTTTCCTTGAGTTCATAATTTTTAATAGCAATGCCACTACCGACCCAAACAAAGTCAAGGTAATTCAAGAATGGCTTGAACCATGCTCCATCTTTGAGTTGCGTAGCTTCCATGGCTTAACTACTTTCTATTGTCGTTTCATTCGTGGGCTCATCACTATTATGACACCCTTACTAATTGTTTGAAGGAAGGAGAGTTTCGTTACATTGCATTTGCAACTTAAAACTTTCCAAAGATAAAGGATAAGATTATCGTAGCCCCTATTCCACATCTTCCTGACTTCTCTCGACCTTTCAAGGTGGTTTGCAATGCGTCTAGTATTGACATCATGGGTGTGCTTAGTCAAGAAGGTCAACGTGTTGCCTTCTTTAGTGAGAAGTCAAATGATGCCAAACAACAATATTCAATGTATGACAAGAAATTCTACATCGTAGTACAAGCTCTTCGTTATTAGCATCATTATCTCTTACCTTGAGAGTTTATTTTATATTCCAATCATCAAGTCTTGAGGTATGTAGAATTACAAAAGAAACTTAGTACTTGACACGTTAAATGGACAGAATTTCCTTAGGAATATATTTTTGTTGAGTCAAGAACAAAGTTGTTGATGAGCTCAATCGTCGCATATGACTCTTGCACCCCATGCACATCCAAGTAATTGGTTTGAGTGTTTCAAAGATGAGTTTCTTTAGTGTCCATAGTTTGGTATAATTTAAAAAGAACCCATTGAGGCCGACCACAATGACATCATCAACTATCTACTCCCATACTTGGATTCTTATTTCACGGTGTTCATCTTTGTTTTCCCCATACTTCGTTGTGTGATTTCTTCATGTGTGAATTACATGTTGGGGGCATCGTAGGTCATTTCAGAGGAAAAAGACCATTGCCTTGATGGCAGACCGATTCTATTAGTCATTCCTTCAATGCAATGTGGCACATATTGTCTCTAGTGTCGCATGTGCCAAATGGCAAAGGCAAGGAAACAAAACACAAGACTTTATACTCTTAAATGGGTACCTCATAGCACTTGGAAAGATTTAAGCATGGACTTCGTACTTGGTCATCCTAAGATTTTTCGAAAGCATGATTCCATATTAGTGGTAGTGGATCAAGTCTCAAAGATCACACAATTTATCCCTTGTAGCAAAACCACTGATACTTTACATGTGGCCAAACTTTTCTTCGGTGAGGTCATACGATTGCATGATTTACTAATAGAGCTGTCAACTTCACTAGTTATTTTTGAAAGACACTATAAAAGTTGTTTAGGACACAATTGACGTTTTCTTTTGCCTTTCACCTTTAGACTGATAGTCAGAGTAAGGTAGTCAAATTGAGATTTACTTCTACCTACTGCTGAATTCACCTATAATAATTCTATCAATCATACCACTGAAAAAAGCCCTTTTAAGATTATTTTTTATTATACTCCTCACTTACCCATTGACCTCATTCCCCTTCCAGCAAATGCCCCTCTTGAGTTAGCCGACTCCTTTGCTCAGCACATTAGGGATCTATATGCTGATATATAACGTAGAATAGCTCTTAACAATGAAAACTACAAATTCTCTACAAGCCTTCATCATTCCAAGAAAGTGATTATGTAATGATTTATGTTCGTCCAGAAAGGTTTCCTCGTAATTGCTTCAAGAAGCTCTATTTCTGGACCTTTTCATATTATTAGTGGGTAGAGCCTCAATGCATATTTATTAGATTTACTATTTGATTTAAATGTCAGTCTAGTATTCAATGTTGAGGATTTGTTTCTGTTCTAAGGAACCTTTGAGCCTCCTTCTCCATCTACAGGTGCACCTGTAGGTTCCATGACGCCACACCACAAAGAGTAAGTTCTACCATGTATGCCACGTCCTGTTGTTGATCAAATAGAGAAAGTGCTTAAGGATTAAGTTGTCTTCACCCTTGAGGGAGCTTACCACGCCCAATGGAGGGATCATCTAGTTATGCCACATGGATATCTGAGGATGATTTTAGTCACTTGGATGCAGACCTTTTGGAGGAGTATTGACACTCTACCTTGATAGAGTCGAATTCTTTGCTACCAGGGAGAGTTGATAGAGATCATCATTCATTATATACCTACGCGAGACATTGATTTCCTCTCTATTGAATGGATAGAGACTTTACTTTATCTTAACATTTTTTTATTTTAGGATATTATTTTATATATTATCTTAAGATATTTTAGGAATATTATATCTTAAAATATTATCACGATATATTTTAAGAATATTTTAATCTTTACGTTTGTTATGTGCTTCTCCTATTTAAAGAAAGGAACCACATGTTTATTGACAATTATTGATGATATTATTTTCAAATTGTCGAAATTAAATATTGTTTGTGATTGAGATTATAGTTCTAATTACATAGAATCGGATTGTAGTTTGATTCCATTATCTTTGTGCTCTTTATGTTGGTCCCACATCAATAACTGTTTGGATTTTGAATTATTTTCCTTATGTTCCATTATTAGAATTAGATGAGGGAAACAGACTCTAAAAGTCTCTCTTCTGCCCATTCGATAGAATCCAAGTCTAAGAGAAGGTAAGTGCAGGTGGTAATATGATCAAATGAATTAAAGAGGGGAGAGAGAGAAATCAGGCTCGTTGCAGGGTTTTAATTATCATATCATTTGAAGAATTGAAAGATAGCAAGCAACTGATGTAACCAAGATGGTTAGAAAAGTTGCAGATAGTCTACAAATATCCTAGTGGTTGGATCATTCTATCCATCCATCTGAATCATTTGATCCATCTAGTCTACCTGTTAGTGGTAGGTAAACCTTTTTCATTTTTAACAAGTAACAAAATTTGGTGGATGCAGTGTTATTAGGACGAGAAAGAAAGACAAGGAGGTGGAAGTAAAATATCGTACCGATCGATACTTAGGAGCCCGTTTAGGTAGCTTTAAGTATTCCATATTCTTCACATCATAGTCCCACAGAAAAGATGTGTGATGTATCCATCTATTTTTTGTTATAGATTGGGCATTTCCACCAAACTTACGGTCACCAAACACATAATCTGAAAAAAAAAACAACATAATTTCAATTATTATCACTTTTAAATTCAGTTCCTTATTTAGAACTTTAATTGCAAAAGCATACTACTGTTATTAAACAATCAGCACTTCAAATTCTTGGTTTTAATCATGAAAACAAATTTTTTCTTTAAAAATAAAGCATACTTATCAATAAATCAGTTGAAGATAGAGCAAGAATTCAAATAGCAGGAAATAAATAGCAGGAAATTTATTCGAGATAATGAAAAATGTAGCAAGAATCATTTTGCAAAGGATAATAAGCAGAGGCCTAAGGCATTTTAGTGTTGACAAGTAGAATGAACAACCAGGCAGGCAATAGGTCGAACCATCTTTAGCGAGTCTAACTCTTATATGACAGCTTCATAAGATTACGTCCTAGAACCCTCATTATCTCTTTCTAACGACATTACTTAGTGTAAGAAAATCAAGTAGATGTTGTGTTTTATAATATTTGTGAAGAGATATCATCACAAGATCCAATGTGGAAAAAGGGTAAACCTAGTACATGAGGTTCTCACCAATGTGGGGATACTCAAGAGGGTCCATATATATGCAGCCCTATCCACACAAACAAAAAGGCAATTTCAGTGACTATGATCGGTGACCTCCCAGTTACAATAGAGCAACCCCATCATTGTGACAAGGTTAGACCTTAAAGCCAAATTTCCCATACAAAGTTGTAAAAACGAAAAGTTTAGTTTTATAGAATTACAGGAAATAGTTGCTGTATTTTATAGCAAATGGAAAATTAAGAGACAAGATGGTACAAACAGGATTGTAGGATAGTATCATGTGATTTTCTTACAGTTTGTGTCAAATGCTATAAAATAATGCTGCATTTTACTTGCCATTTTCTTGGAGATGGAAATCACCAAAACCATTAAGTGCTTTGCTATACAATTGGCTTGTCCAAGACATTATTGGCCGAGGGTAAGGCTGTAAACCAGGAATAGCTTCCTTATTGCAGATAAAACTGACAAAAATTGTATTATCATCTACAATAACAGTGCCACCACCACTAAATCTTCTGATGACAGGAATCTTATCTTTCAGTACGGGTTCAACTTCAATAAGTTCTGATGGTTTCCTGAAATAAATGGACAGGAGATGATTATAAGTATGATACTCTTTTCTTATAAATTATAATAGGTAACAAACCCATAATTCAGTGGTTTTCTAAGTACTTCTAAATATACAATACAATGCAATTTAAGAATCGAAGGACAGTATTCCACATCACATAGGAAAGAAATAGCACTTCTTGATGAGCTTAAGAAAAGGTGAAATAATGGCATACCCAGATATTCCCATAACTATATTGGGGGCATTAGTTCCATCATTAAGAATGCACCAATTATCTGATGATGTTCTAAGTAGTCGTTCCTCCAAGCGCAGCAGTTGTAGAGTGGGGAATCCTCTAAGACTGATAAGATTCATGGAAGCTAAACGAGATATGGTATGTGATGCAGCCATTTCCAACTTTGAAGTAACTGTAGCCTTTTATTTCTGGATCCAGTATATATATAGTTGTAAGTAGAAGCAGCTCTACAGATACAAAGTATAGCTCTTATCAGAACACAGGTGATTGTAGTGGAAGAAGCTCTGCAGATAAAAAGTATCTCCCTAATCAGGTCACAGGTGATATCACCGACATACTCTTTTCCAGAAATCAGAGTTCAGTTATGAGAATATTATTTGAAGAAGAAACAAAGAAACAGTCAAACATATGAGCAGGCAAGTTTGAGATAACATCCAATAGATGTATCTAAAACACAAATGAGCATGTCAAAAAAGAATTAGAAACAAATCCAATCTGACAAAGAGGATCTTCAAATTCTCACAAACAGAGATAACAATTCTAAAATAATCAGATTATTTACGAAGGAAGACTTCCATTCTTGAAGGAGAAGGTAAAGAATTATCACCATGTTATATATTATAGACAAATATGTAATAATATTCCTTATTCTTGCTACGAGGGTACAATTCATATCATAGGCATTGTTCTAAATGTCGATTTCGTGTCAGACTTTGATAAGTTGAAAAACAGACATGTGTCGGAAAAATATCGATATGTCGGAATTGTGTCGGTGGAAATACGGTAAAAAAAATTTACATTTGTTTAGAAAACTTCCATTTCGATATCGTAGCGGAGTCGTATCGGTAAATTGAAAATATGACACGTGTCGGTGAAATTTCGGTGACACACGTAGACATTTGGTACCATGATCATAGGTAACAACACATCAATGGAAATTCCATCAGACACCTATTGTTGTTGTTGTATGTGGGTAGGGTTGTAAATGAGCCGAAATGAGGTGAACTTGAGTAAAGGTGTAAACAAGTCAAATTAGGTTGGGCCGAAGATCTAACCTCATGGCCTCACCAACCTACTGTTACCCACAGGTTAATGGGCAAGTTAACAGATGAAGGGTAAAAAAATATCTATACCATTACCTATTTCAAACGGATTGGGTTAAAGTAGGTGAACGGAACATACTCGATCCACTTACAGCTCTAAACTTGAGCTCAATTAGGTTCTGCTCGTTTAATTTTTTGGTTAATTTGAGTCTGTGCTTGAATTTGACGTCAAGCCTCTCAACTTGAAATTGAGCTCAGTTCATCAGTAATTGGCCTAATTTGGGCTCATTCAATATTTATTTGGATTTTTATTGACCCAAATGAACTAAGTTAAATTAAATCAAATATTTCATTTGAGCCTTACATACATTATTATGTGGTTATATAGAAGTCTCGTGCTCTTCATTTGCTTTTGTTGGCTAGTATGGGACTGAGGGTCTATTTGTGCACAGAATTTGGATAGAAATGTGATTTTGGAGTCAAAAGGAATTAGTAAGAACAACTGATTTTCCTTCGACCAATTTCCTTTTGTTTGGTTTTTTTAAGGAAAGATAAGAAAAATGAAATATGAGTGGTTGTGCCTATTAACAAATTACAAACGAAAGTATAGATCCTTAACTTGAAAATCAACTAAACATGCTACAGTCATGTATGAATCAAATAGCCAACTATAAAAATAAAAATTTTAAGTCATACAATAGTACAAACAAAATTACAAGTTCTCAAAAATGAATGACCAGTGACCACATTTTTCTCTTGTAACAATAGTGTAATTCTTATATGTGCTACGTCATTTTTTTATCGGTATTTTCTTCATTGTTCCACTTGTTCACAATGCAAATGAGAACATCAGTACAAAACCATGAACAATAACAAAAGAAAAATCAGTAGATGCACTAATTGTTATATCCACAAACCCAACACAAAATCACTACCAATGATAAATAATACATAAAAATGTTTAATAAATATTTAAAAATAAAAGTACTCGTAAAAGTTACCTCATATATGCTTAACACCATAAAAAATGCCTTGATTCATCAAAATCTTCTTGTTGTTATTCAACCATGTCGTACTCATGATGAATTTATTGTTGAACTTGAGACTCATTCCACAATACGTAGTTGTTCTAAAACATATGACTGTAATATGTTTGGCATTCAGTAATATAGTAATAATACTATGACACTGGTAATTCTATTAGGAATCCCATTAGTGAAATTATAAAATAAATACTGGCTAAGGAGTTCTTTGAGGTTGTACAAGTGAGTTTAATAAAGATTCTTTTGTATGATTGTACATTTGAGTCTTTCTCAATCCTTATGACTTTTCTATTGCAAGTAGAGCTGCATCTCCAGTGTCACTGTCATCGTCATCTGGTGGTTATATGTCATCATCATCTGTGTTATTATCACCTCCTAAGCACAAAGTATTTCCATGAGAACGTTTTGATGAATTCATATATTCCTCTACATTGACGCTCATTTCACCAGTAATTTTAGAACATAGTCTACCTTCTTCTTCATCTAGAACTAGCTTTTCATTTTCTTGCAATCACTGAAATATACGATCATCTTTTTCCTCCTCAATATAAATATATGTAAAATCTATTATGTTTAAATAATCTTTATCTTCTCCCTCTTTGATATATGTTTTATTCTTAACTACATGTTGTAGTGTATAAATACCAAATCATTCAACATTGCAGTTCCTCTGTTTCTTCAATTTATATGAATAAGGTTGAATGTACTTCAATGTCGTTAGCAGCCAAATGTTACCATTGTTTGAAATAAAAAATTTACAACAATATTTCTCATATTTGGAGCATTTATTCCATTCAACATCTACCATTGACTTGCAATATAATATTTAATTATTACCTATATTATAGAATAATATTATAAAATAAAAAAAATGATATTAAAAATATTATTTGGAGTCATTGTGTTATCATATGAGACTCTACAAATGATAAAAGGTCATCCTTAAAGTACTTTATTTCATTGAAAACTTGTACTTAAACATTGACATTAGGTTCCAATTTTTTCATTACATCTTTAACAAATGCTATCAAATCAATAGGGCTACTAAGTTAATGACTGTATTATACTACAGAATCAAATTATATGATGCATTGACCAAAAAATTCAATCAACAAAAAATTGTGTAAAAATTTAAACATGATAATGAAAAAAACATGAATGTACATCTTAAAATGCTTCACGTACAGAATGAAAAAGCATGTTGGTCATCCTTCGTCTATAATTTTATAATATACCTTACATGATCTGTATGTTACTGTTGGAATAGTCCCACATTGAAAAAATGAAGACTAGGACTTATGGTTATATATAGATAGACCACTTCACTCATAGTCAATTGATTTTGAGTTGGATGTTCATATTTCAAACATGATATCAGAACCAAAAGAGACCTAAATGGGCCTGAGTCTACACACATTCACTCATGTTTAAAAGAGAAACTTGTTAGATTTAAAATATGTCACAAGTGAAAGAGAGTGTTGAAATAATCCCACATTGAAAAAGTGAGGACTAAGACTTATGGTTATATATAGATGGATCTCTCCATTCATAACCAATTGATTTTGAATTGGATATCCATATTTCCAACAGTTACATTAGCCACAACATCTATCAACAACTACATAATCTCATATAGGAAACCCATAATAGGCTTCTTATCATCATTTACCAACCGAAAAATCTTCAAAACTAATTTCATAATATTTACTACCTTTCGATAATGCTTCCAAAATTATACATTGCTTACAATTAAATTTATTTTCCTACTAATTGAACTTTCATTCTTGTGATATCTGTACCATTGTTGCGAGTTGAACAATCTATTTTTTTTAATCAAACATACTTTAAAGAGCAATATAATTTATTGCAAATCGAGTGACTCTAAGACAAATCAAATCACCACCACAATGCTCAAGTGACCTCATAAAAATCAATAAATAAGAGTGATTATAAAGGAAATAGGTTACAACCCTTGCATCTCTTACTATGTTCTCCATCAATTTCATCTTTCCAAAGTCCTTAAGCATTAGATTAATAAGGTAAGCTGCATATGAAGTCCAATAGATTTCATACTTTTTCATAATCTTGGGATTAACCTTTTTAAAATTACTTCAATTGTCTGTAACAATCTGCATCATAATTATTGTTTCCACTTGTTTAATGACTTCTGTCATTTGCTTGTATATGTATTTGTAATCTCTGATAACAATCATTAATGGATTTAAGAAAATGATACAACCATCATAGTAAACCATGAAGTTGATAATTTATTTCCTTGTAGTACTTTTCCAACCATAACACATGATAATCACCTCATAAATTAACCATTGTTGTTTCAAATCATTAATGTATGTTTCTAATTCATCCTTCTCTACTTTAAGGTATTGGTTCATGAACTAATACTTAGTTGTGTCTTTATTCCAATAGCTTCTTTAACTACAACATCGAACATATGTTGTAGATAAGATTCACTTGCCATATTTATAGAGATTGCATTGAAGAACATACATTTAGCTACAGCTTAACCAAGTATTTCCCTAGTAATTCCAAACATACCTTTATTATACTTTAAGGCCTCTTTTCTAGCTATAGTTGTATATAAATCGTCGTATGTTTGATTATACATTCTAAATATTCCAGTAATAACTTTATCTCTATCCTTCAATGTAGTTTGATAGCCACTGTCACTACCATTTTCCTTGTAAATTAGGATACCACTTGTCTTATGTTGCCGTTCTTAATTTTTAGACTCTATTATTGTTCCTCTATACATTTCTTTGTCTTCTAGAATATCACAGTTAAAAGGATAAATTATATCATCATTTGAATTTAATATGAAAATAACACGAGAAGTATCTTTGTTGAAGAGAATCTTATTGAACCTTTCTTCTCTTCTCTTAGTGACACTTTTTTTTTACTTTAGTACCTTTTAATAGCTCTTTCATTTGAACACAAACTACAGATGAATACGATTTACACTTAACTACATTACCATATCCACCAACAAGGTATTACTTTAATGTTATTATTCCTCCAGTCTTAATTTTCTCATTATAGTATTTGCATTGTATTTTTTGTCTATCATTGTTAATAAGATATGCATACAATCAACCCGGATTATTTGATTTAAGTGTCCTTAGATCATTACATCTACTACTTTCAGATCTTGAGGAATTTAACATTATCAAGGTTGAAAACAAAAGATAATTGTCATTAAGTTAATGAAATAATACATTTCAACTATTTTCTGATTTTCTATAGTTTTTAATATTTTTTAAATCATTCCTGATTTTTTTTAAATTTCCTATTTTTTTAATTAATTATGAAACATTTTGATTTTTTAAGTATAAATATTTTATTTTTATTTAATTAAAAATTTACTATTTTTAATGATTTTATAGAATTATTAAATTAGATCTATCATCTACGTAAATATGAACATATAATTCATATAAGTATATAACAAGTTATTAACATCAAGATTCAAAATAGCAAAATAAAAATAAAAAAACCTTAGATCTATGTAATATAATGTTAGATTTAACTAAAATTTACGTTTATACCTAAGATCTACAGGTGAACTTAAACAAAAACATGAATTTGCATAAAAAAACTTAAGATCTAGTTTAATAAATCGAAGAAAGATGAAAAAATGAATTATACATTTATACCTTGAGAAAGATAAGAGAAGAGACAAATCGAAGAGAAAGCCACTACCACCCAAGGAACCTTAGAAGCTCCACTGGATATGCACGTTTGTGGGGAGGAGAGAAGGAAACAAAAGAAAACAAAAGAACGATACAGCAACACTGTAGCAATGAGGAGACGATAGTAGCAAAAGGAAATATGCGATAGCCAACTAGCATAAGACAGTATATCATCCATGTTGTCCTTTTGAAGGCCATGTTGACCGACATGGGCTCAACTTGGTGTAAAAATTACACTGAACCGACCGACATGGCTTGACTTGTCGACGCGAGTCAATATTCACCCTCGACATATGATACATCACGATTTACATATACATATCGTATCGCCCAACTAAGAAATAGACACGTGTCAGTGAAATATGGCCAACACATGTCAATGTTTAGTTGTTTGCTTCAGCCTCCCTCAAACTGGAGTGGGGTGAACACCACATACCAAGTTTGTCCGAAGCATTTCATGCTGCAATCTGGGTAAAGCCTTTGTAAAGACATCTGCAACTCGTTGAGCTGACGGAACAAATTTAGTCATAATATTACCCAAGGCAACTTTCTCCAAACAAAATGATAATCAAGGTCCATATATTTAGTTCTGCCATGAAAATCTGCACTAATTGACATATGCAAAGCACTGATATTGTCAGAATACAGATTAGAAGGCTGCGTTTGACTAATCAGAAGCTCTTTGCAAAGAAAAGACATCCATGTGAGATCTGCAGCTGCAGTTGCAAGAGTCCTTTACTTTGAATCTATGGTTTATTGAGCCATAGTATGTTGTGTTTTAGCACTCTAGATAACACAATTAGATTCCACAAAACAACAATAGCCTGAAGTTGATCTCCTTGTATCAGGACACCCAGAGAAAATGCATACAATTCCGTGGAACTACCAGATAGAATTCGAATTCCCAAGTTTCCATGAACATATCTAAGTATCCTTTGTACCGTTGAGAAATGACCTTCAATGGGAGCAACCATATACAGACACACTAGATTTAATCCATAAGTAATGTTAGTTCTGGTCATTTACAAATACTGTAAAGCACCAACAATGCTTCTATAACCAGAAGGATCAGAATAACAGACTTCAGAAAGGTTCTTTGAAGTTTTCAAATATAGAAAAAGGCTTACAAGCACCCATGTTACACTTTGTCATTACTCTTGAGCATAGCTTCTTTTTGACAGAAACAAACCAGAAGCAGTATGAAGAACTTGAATGCCCAAAAAATAATGCAATTGAGCCAGATCCATCATTGCAAATTCTAAACTCAATTGCTGACTAAATGACTGTAGAACTGTAGAATTATTTCCAGTAACAACAATGTCATCTAGATATAAAAGAAGAATAAGTACATCTGATCCCTTTTTGAACAAGAACAAAGAAGGCTCCACCAGACTGCATTTAAATCCAAATTCTAAGAAAAAATCACTAAGCCTATTAAACCAAGCTCTTGGAGCATGCTTTAAACCACAAAGAGCTTTAGTCAATTTGCACACATGAGTAGGATAATTAGAATCAACAAACCCAGGTGGCTGCTCCATATACACTTGTTAAATGCATTTTTCACGTCTGACTGTCTAAACTTCCACTTGTTAAATGTTGCCAAAGTAAGAATTGTTCTGATTGTGGCTGGTTTGACTACTGGACTAGAGGTCTTGGTATAATCAAAGCCATCTTCTTGCTCATAACCTTTAACCACTAATCTTGCTTTTAACCTTTCTAAACTACCATCAGCAGGAAGTTTTGTTTTATATACCCATTTACACTTGATAAGATGCACATTTCATCAAATGGAACAAGTTTCCAGGTATTATTAGACTTTAGAGCATCTAACTCTTTCATGATTGCCAATTTATGATGTCCGTGCTTAACAACGGACTTAACAGTCTTTGGCTCAGCAAGTAGAATAATGTATAAACAACATACTTAGGATTAGGCTTTTGAATACCTGACTAACTACTGATAACCATTCATCGCATGAGTCACGGTGTTTTCCTGTCCACTTAGCAATTCAGATAGTCCAGCACCAACATCAGTAACTGAAACACTTTCAGTTGACAAGGGAGCAAAAGCAACAGGACTATCAGCAACTGCTGAAACAGAAACACTATCTGCACGAGTTTCAGTTGGTTCAGAAAAACATCTTGCTAATTCCCTGTCCTTGACCATAGAATCAACAGTTGGTTCAGTTACTGAAGTCTTACCAGAAATAGGATGTGCCCAGTCAGAATAAACACACAACTCACCCACTGTAACATCAGTTTGATAAGAAAAACCTTTTCATTAAAAATCACATGCCTCGAAATCTGAACTCTACCAGTAGATAAGTGAAGACATCTATACCCTTTATGAAATTCACTATAGCCCAGAAAGACACATGGTAAAGATCGAGGATCCAACTTGAACTTGGCATGATCTCTCAGATATGGAAAACACAATGCACCATACACTCTCAGAAAAGAATAACCAAATGTCTTCTTAAACATTAACTCAAAAGGAGGTAGCATACCAATTGCAGTAGATGGCAACCTGTTAATAAGAAACACTACTGTACCAAAAGCCTCTACCCAGTATTTGTTTGGAGAATCAGATTCAAACATCATTGTTAACCCCAATTCCACAATTTGCTTGTGTTTCCTTTCCAAAACTCCATTCTGCTCAGGAGCATGTGGACATCATATCTGATGAACAATACCACAAGACGAGAAAATCCTTCATTTGAGAATTCAAAACTCAATACCACCATCACTTTTAATTTTTTTATATTTTACTATCAAATCTTCTCTCAACCATTTTATGAAACTGAACAAAGCATTGAAAGAAAACTGACTTACATTTCAAGGGAAAATACCAATTAAATTTTGTACAATCATCAACAAACAATGCATAATATGCAAAATTTTGATTTGGATTTACATGAGCCTTTTCCCCACAAATCACAATGAATTTTGTGTAAAGGGACCTCTGATCTAACATGATTAGCGACAAAAGGCAACCAACAACATTACTCAGCTGACTGCTTGCACACACCTTAGGTGGGTTTATTTGAAAAACTAAGAACACCTTTATTCTTCAGAAAAACAACAATACTAGCTTGAGTATGTCCCAACCTCGTGTACCAGATTTCAGCATCTGTTGAGCCACATCTATTGGAGAACCAAAGAAAAAGACCTCTTCTTATCTAGCACATAGAGGCCTTCCATCATATGTGCTGTTGTCAGCACTCTCTGGCTGCTCAGCTCCTTTATACAGAATAGATCATTCAGAAAAATAAACTAACATGGACAGTCAACCGTCAATAGTGATACTTATTGCAAATTCTTTGACATGGAAGGAACTACGAAAACATCTTTCATAGGAACTGATTTTGTTCCAATTAAAAATCCATCACTAGTATAGTTATAGGTAAGCACTGACCATTACCAACCATAATAAAATCAGAACCATTATAAGCAACTAAGTTCTTATGAATACCTGGATTGTTCAACACATGATTTGTGGCACCTGTATCAACATGCCACCTTCATGCAGGCAAATGCCTGTGGTAGACCGTGGATCTGTTGCTTGATAATTGTTAACAAAACGATGCCAACACTTGAGAGTTTCATGTCTCCTCTTACCACAAATTTGGCAAGTAGTCACTCTATACTCTTTCAGTCCATATTTCCATCAATTATCATTCTTTTGCAGAAAAACAGAACTCCTATTTTCATCAACAGAATTCTTTACAGTTGTTTGAAGTTTGAACAAAACCACAACTCCGAGAAGTAAAATTCTGTGTAGAATTCCTTTCTTAGTACCTCTACCAAATGATCTCTGTCCAAGAAAAGCCATAGCTTGGCTTACTTGACCAATCTTGTGCTCTTTCCTTAACTCATGACTTCTTACAACAATGGAATTATCTCAATATAACTAAGAATTAGAGGTTTAAGCATTGAAGTACTAAAATTTTCATACACAACACCTAATCCTTTAAGCAATGCAAATACCTTGTCCTGGTCAAGAGCAGGTTATCCAATTGCATTCAAATGATCACATATGAATTTGAAACAGGTATAGATGAAGTACCTTTCTGTAGGAAATGTAGTTTCAAAAGTAATTCAAACTCTCTTGCCTATGAATTTTGTGAAAAATTGTTCTTCAACGAATCCCATACCTCAGCAGACGTATCTAGACCAACACCATAGCCAAGAACCTCCATTGATAATGTCCCAACGATCCACGCTTTCACTGATCTATCCATCTTTCTCCACGAAACAGGTTCAGCTGATGGCGCTTCCACAGTCCCATCAACGAAACCTTCCAACCTGCAATCTCAATCAATGCTCTGATCTGCATTTCCCAGTAAAGGTAGTTTGTCAGATCCAGACAAAGAGACACAAAATTTGCTACGTTAATCAACGTCGATCACAGAAACTTCGTCGCTAACACCATTGCAATCACCAACATCGTTGCTTCTGAAATTCGTAAGGTCGATTCCGCTGCTGTTGTTAGAATTGCCATTGATTAGGATATGGAGAGGATGAAGATTCCTCTTGAGCTTTGATACTACTAAGGAAAAAGAGAGAATCATATATTTCATAATAACAGTGAGAATACAATCTCTTATATATAAGAAAATACATACTGAACCTATAAGAAACCCAATAAATGGATAACACAAAAATCCATATAAGAATTCATTTACTCTAACACTCTCCGTCGAGCTGAATCATCTAATATGTACAACTTGTTATATAATAATTCTTTGTATTATTGACAAAAAACTACATAACTTAAAATAAATAAAAGTAGTAGCAATAGTCTATATTGTAGCATTAGTAGCAGCAGCAGGCAAACAGACAACCACCATAGTCAACCATGTTGGCCAAAAGATAGTTACACAAGACAGTTGGAAACAACAGTAGTCAATCACGTTAACCATAAGACAGTAACATAAGGCAGGTAGAAAACAATAATGGTCAATCATGTTGACCATAAGGAAGTAGCACAATAAGAAAGTTTTTCTTTTCTTTTCTTTTTTTTGAAAAAACTTCAAACTTCAAGGATTTTTAGTAAATTTTGCAATTTCAAAAGAACGTTGGACTGAAATGCAACTAACCAAATAAATAAACCCTTACTTCGTTGGGGGGGGGGGGGGGGGGGGGGGGGGGGGGGGGGGGGGGGGGGGGGGGGGGGGGGGGGGG
>JAMKQA010039741.1:0-40985 GCA_024699735.1 Posidonia australis | reverse complement strand
TAGAATGCAATATAATCTATTTTACCAAATTTAATAATAATATTATCATGACATATATCTTATGTGATGACTGGACACATGATAATGAATAATAATAATCCAAAAAACTTAATAATTAATAACATAACATAGAATAATATTTTTTTAACATAACATAACATAAGTTAATAACTATTATTAAAACATATTTTACAAGAAAGAACAAAAAAAAGAGAATGCCATATATTTAAATAATAATAATATTCACATGCTATATATTAAATAGAATGCAATATAATCTATTTTACTAAATTTAATAATAATATTATCATGACATATGATATATCTCATATGATGATTGGACACATGATAATGAATAATAATAATCCAAAAAACTTAATAATTAAAAACATAACATAACATAATATTTTTTAACATAACATGACTTAATAACATAACATAAGTTAATAACTATTATTAAAACCTATTTTACAAGAAAGGACAAAAAAAGAGAATGTCATATATTAAAAAAAAATAAAACTTAATAATAATAATATTCACATGCATATCTTAAACAGAATGTCATATATTAAAAAAACTTAATAATAATAATATTCACATGCCATATATTAAATAGAATGTAATATAATCTATTTTATTAAATTTAATAATCATATTATCATCATATATATCTCATGTGATAATGAATAATAAGTCACAGGCATATATCTCATATCTGTACAGTACAGACTGTACTCGTCTTTGCTCCAAATGCAGACAAGATCGGCGAGATGCAGCGAGATCAACGAAGACACCTGGTTGCGAACAAGATCGGCGAGATGCAGCGAGATCGGCGAAGACACCTGGTTGCGAGCGTGCGTCAGATGCAGCAAGATCGACGGGGCAGACGGCGTAGGAGGGCGGATGGCGTAAGAGGGGGGACGATGTAGGAGGGCAGACGGCGTAGGTGGGGGAGACGACGTTGGACGGCGAACGTGGACGACACTGGACGGGGAAGAAGGACGACGCTGGACGGCGAAGAAGGACGACGCAGGACGTGACAGCAAAGGCGTACGAGGCAGGCAAGGGTAGATGGCTTCAGCGTCGGCTAGACGACTGTCGAAGAGAAGATGGGAGAACCGACGAAGGTGATGCGATGCTTTTAAAGTAATGTCGTTCGTGTCGGCTTGTGGCGAAGATGTGTCGGTCGACACATGAAATTGAACGGCAAAAAACACCAAACCTCCACTGACATACAGGGATGTTACAACACGGCTCGAAATATCGCCCAACAAGAGGTAAGTCGCGACATACCCTAATATGTCGTTTCCAGATCTTCAGCCACTGATACGTGTCGACGATATTTCGCCGACACGCAGCGACTTTTGATTCTATGATCTGTACCAACCCCAACCACAGTCAACTTTCGTAAATTAACCTTAAGTCTGGTGATCAACTCAAAACATCTAAGTACAAAGTTTCTTTGGAAACAAGAGCGTTGCACAACATTTCTGTTATACTGTGAAAACAATAGTGTTTTGCATATTGGAAAAGAGATATGAGCTCCTCAAGCAGCTTGTTCTTCAACCATCACCATCCACCATCCACTACCTTATAACACATGATTTCCAAGATATTGATTCCAAGATTAATGCGATAAGGCATAAATATCTTCTTGCCTCAAACCCGAACCACACTAGATAAAATCTTTAGGGCCACCATTACAAAAATGATACAAGGGAGGGGCTTTATTTCTTAACAGTTTTAAGAAAAGATGAAACAAAATATTTCAACATTTCTCCTATAATAAAAAAGATACTTTGACGCATGACCAGTTATCAGTGAACAGAGAACTTAAAACTTCAAGACTATACAAGATGAGTTTTCATATAACTCATTTAGTGTGCAATATCAATAGCTGGAACAGATAATTAAAACCTAAAATAAGACTAAGATATATGTAGTTGAAAATTAAATACTTATCATCATACAATATGTACATTAACTTAATTACAAGTGACTAAGGAAAGTGTAACTAAAGAAAGCTTAAGATATGTGTTTTTTTTACTTGTACCATTTGGTACTCGTATCCACATGTTTGCATGTTCAATATTTCAATTTTGACATTCATTTCATATTTCTATTATATTAACTAAATGTGCAAAATTAATTTCATGTCAGAACAAATAAGTGAAAACAAACAGCAGAGGGCAATCTTGCAAATAACTGTCAATTATAAACATTAAAAACCAGTCAATGAACTAAAATCTTACAAACCTACCCAAACTAAATAATGAATTACCTCATTGATATCATCAACATCTTCAAGACGTTGCTTAGCAAGCTCGTAAATTTTTTTCTTGAAGCTGCAATTATAAAATACATCAGATGCATATGAAGATGACCAAAAGGAATGTGTTTCTTTCCTTGAAAGTGTGAAACTTTCTAAAAGGTAAATAATAAAACACTGAACTTAAAACTGAGAAGTACAGCAGTCCAACCAAAACAAAAGTGTGTCTAGTAAGGTTAAAATCAATAAAGCCTAGTGATCATCTGACAGTAAATGAATAATAAGTGTGTCTACTAGATTCATGGATCTTAACCCTTTTCATACCTAAGTCATGGTTTTAAGTCCTACTCATGCTTACAAAAGCTATTGCTTTCGTGATAGAGTAGGACAGCAAATCTTGTAATATTAGGCTTCAGATTCAGACAAGCAATCAACCTAAACCAATAGAGAAAGTGGTGGCTTGGTTACAATGAAGGCAAAATAGAGTGCTGAGCACCCAAGGGTGGACAGTAATTCTTCTCCCTAAAGGAGTCGTTTGAAGCATGAAAGAACTATGAAAAAAAGGGTACGGGAGAAATGTGCTGATCGTGGGGCCCACCATCAGTACACTGGTGATGAAAGTTTCTCATTGCAGGTGATGAAAGGATGCTTTTGTCTACTGGTTTCTTCTTCCAAAAGTTCATCCGTTTTCTGAGGTTTGGTGGAGCATGTAGCTTCTGCTTTTTCAATCATTCAGAATGGTACTTGGAATGGAGCTTCGGCCCACCTCTGCACAGAGTTGTGAGGCAAGAGCCCCCTTCACGACGTCCAATTCAAGGTTGGTTGAGGTGGCACAAGCCCCAAAATGATACTGCTGCTTCAAGTTTTGAAGGAAACAAGGATGCTAACTGTTTGTTTCCCCTCTATGATGTCCAGCTATGGATTCATGCATAGATATTGGAAGGGGTGTGGGTATGAATACCTCTATTTCTTAAATCTTAGTATACCAATACAGGTTTTCTAAGAATTAAGTTTTTTAAAAATATAAAAACATATAGTTTTGTTCAATAAATTAATAAAATATGGAGGTATCTGGTATTGTACCAAAAAATGAAAAGGATTAGTGCTCGCATGTCATATGACTTACTGAAAAGAGTTGTGTGACTATCATTTATAGTTTGGAGAGGAAACCAGCATCTTCCTTGCATTTCTTTCTTACATTTGGGTTTCCAACTAAAAAACCTAAATTCCTCTAGCAGCACAGCAAGGTGGTTGGCAATAATGGAAAGGCGATGATGGGAAGACGATGGCGTGAAGGTCGTAGATGCTGAAAATCGATGATGAGATAAAGATATTCATACAATGTGGCAGAGTGTGTCTGGCACATATAGAATCACATTCTGTACTGAAATTGGTATCATATCATAATTACACCGGTCATGGGGTTGTGCACTTGTAGAGGTATCCTAGGTATACCCCTTCCAGCACAATTTCAGGGAAGAAGAGATAGTTTTCTAGCAATAAGAGGAACTTCTGCTTTGCATAGAGTCAGCATCAAGAACAAGTATTGCAACAGGACTGCAACTACACACCAGATGGGTACAGGGTGAAGAATGAATATAGCTTTTTGTGGGAGAGGTATCCTAGGTATACCTCTTCCAGCACAATTTCAAAGAAGAAGAGATTGTTGTCTAGCCTTAGAGGAACTTCTGTGTTGCTTAGAGTCAGCATCAAGAACAAGTATTGCAACAGGACTGCAACTTCACACCATACGGATACAGGGTGAAGAATGAATATAGCTTTTTGTGGGAGGAGTCGTACAATTTCCACCAGATGGATAGAAGGTGAAGAATTGATACAGCTTCTTACAGGTGTCGGAATTCCTTGAATATGGCCTGCTTCCAGTGGTAGACTTCTAGCATGGAATATGGTTTGCATCTCCTTTCAAGATTCGTATTTTCCACCAGAAATTGATTAGGGGGTGGCTTACAACAAAGGATAGACGGCATCTTTGGTCTGCTAACAAGGACATTTCTTTTGCCTGGAGGGTGTCAAGGATACTCATCACTTATTTTAGCATCTGGTTCATGAGGAATGAGGCAGGTTTTCAAAGTGAATCAGTTTTCTTATCTCTTCTTGATAATGTTGTTGGGATTGCCAATGTCTTAAGGAAAGACCATATGTAGCCTGAATTAACTCTTGTGTCAGATTATCGGGGAGTGATCTCTTTATCTCTTTCCATAGTTTCAACTTAGAGCTTTTACATATTTTCCTTTTTGGCTTTTTATATATAATGAAAATCCGTAACAGATTTCAAAAAAGTATGGAAGCAAACATCACGAAGTATAAACATAATTTGGAGTTTCAGTCCTTTCTTCCAAAATAAGCCCTACTCAAATGATAGTACCAACTGAGGATGTAACTTCATGACATTGGAGGGGGCTGCAAACAGTGAACCATGTCACTAGGGATCGTGGTATCAACTTTTTGACATGTCATGCAATTGTATTTCAAGAAATACCCAATGATGATGCCAGGTCAGCAATATGTCAGTAGAAAAAGAGTAAAATCTCTATGTTCTGCAACTTCAGATGTCTTGTTAAATTTCAAAATTCCTCTTGTTTTAGCACTCCAATCACTTCAACAACTTAGTTTGTGATACTTAAAATGTTAATCTGTGAAATCAATTCACTAATTTTCAATTTTTTTAAATTTCAGAATGCTTTGTTTCGTATATACATCATATTTCTTTATTATGAGTCCGTTTGGCAAAACTTCAGCTTTTGAATCCAAGTGTAGATGCTAACTTCTGACTAAAAGTTGTCATAACCCAGCTTCTGGAAATGTTAAGGAATTACTGTTCCAAAAGCTACATACTTCTAAAATGCTATTAGTGTTTGGTAGAACTGTTGGACCATTATAGCTTCTGGAGAGAAGTTATATGCTCAAAAATTGTTCAAAAGTCCTACCAAACGGACCATATATATGTCTACACTATGAATTTATAGACACGGAGATGCAAAACCAACATTTGGAATCATGCTAGGGATTAGATTGCATACAAGTGGCATCTCCCAAGAGACATGATTTCAGAAGAAATCTCCATGCACAAAATGAAAAAAAAAAGCACTAGACATTATAATGACAGTAATCCCGAGTACAATTTTATCTTTTTGAGGCTTGAGTATTATTCAAGCTTGTGCTGTGTAGAGATTGTGTTTCAATTTGCTTCTTAATTATTTAGGTCACATGGACAAAATCAAGGTTCCCTATATTTTGGGTATACTTCAAAGACAACTTGTTTGTCGACATTGACTCCTTCAGAATGTTGAATTAAACTTGCTATTGACCATCCCAAAACTCAAGCTTATGTGTACATTCCGAGTGGATTTTGAATAAAAACGAGTAATTGCACTGAAAAAATCATAAACCATAAAGGGAGAAAGATTCTTCACCGTCAAAATGAAATTGACTAAAAGCTTTTCTTTGAATCTCTCTCAACTACCATCTTCTCACTAGGGTTCTCTCTTCTTTTCTTCTCTCAATAAAATAGCACTAAAACCTCACTTAATATGATAGAGGAAATCTATATATAATCAGGATAAAATCCTATCCTATTCCAACAGCATGGACGATTCAAATTTAAAGCAGAACACTCAAAGCCCTAAATAATTCCATGAATCTATTGACCAGTACATGCCATCAGCTAACAAGTACAAGTCTCATAGTGAGACAGTAACTGACACTCCATTCATCAACCAATGACTTACACCTCCGACTTCATCATTATTGCATCAGTCAACCAGAACTCTCCTTCAGCTACAATGTTAGCGACACCATGTTGACAAACAAAACACAACCTTTTGTCGAACGCATCTTAAAAGGAACTTAAAGCTAATATCTTAAAAAAGACAATCATACATTCTAAACAATTTGGAAAAAAGTAAAGGAGAAATTATTCAGGATCCTTAATACCAAAATACAATGCTGCAAGCCACTTGTGTAAATATTAATTAGGCAGGGTGCAAGGTTACCTTATTTCACGTTTCTCTGCTACAGTTAGCTCCACATTTTGGAAAAGAAACTCCTCGTCTAAAATGTCATCCCTACATTACCAATATACAATAAGAAGTGATCATTTTAATTAATAAGAATAAAAGACCATTTATTACCCTGGTTCTCAAAAGTAATACATCAAGAAAAATACATTAAGAGAAAATCTCAACACATACTTCAACTCTTCAAGCTTCTTGTCCCTTCTTTTCTTCACATATTCTTGCCTTGAAATTTTCCTGAAGTATCAAAACAAAAGAACACATCACCATGGAGCCTACTTCATATATGTTCAATGCTTGAACAAATATTTACATTAGTAAGTTCTAAAACATTCCCTAGTTCCTACCAAATATATACAAGTAAAATGGAACTCAAACACGTCTTTATGATTGCCAATTCTGGAGAATTTGAGATACTTTTCTGAATTACTATAAAGATCTAATATTTTCTTCAACAATTTTTTATAGGAGAAATCGGAATATTAAAAAAACCAAGGAAATATTTACTTTTAATGAACATACTTTTTACATATTATGTGGAAGCAAAATGTCATCATTTTTTGAAAATTAAAGATGGGGTGATTCTCATTAAGAAGAATAAGCATCATCCGAGGATGCAAAAGTACAAAGCAAAGTAAAAACACTCAAATAGCTCAAATAAAACATTCACAGACAATCCTTATAAAAGCCTTCTCCCAATTGTTAATCAACAACCATGTATCCATTGCACAAGGCCAAGAACTCCTAACGATGACAAAATTTCTACGACACTAATTAGCATCCATGATACCACAAACCCAAAGGAGACACAAGGATTGTTTTGCACAAATGGAGGAGCACCTCATGAAACGCAGGAAAAGAAAAGCACTTTTCTAGGTGATATTGGAAAAGTCACATCCTTCCCCTTCATAGAGGTAGTACAGACAAAGTTCCTCCTGGAAAAGTTCAAGATGCCGCATCTAGAGTCCTATGATGGCACCTCCAACGTTGTGGACCATGTAATGGCCTTTTGGGATCACATGGGAGTACAGACGACGTTTAATGACATCTGATGTCATGTTGTGCTGAATTTCCCTACAACCATGAGGAATCCAGCTTGGACATGATTCTCGAGACTGAAAAGTAGTTCAATCTCCCAATTTGAAAGGCTACGCCACATGTTCTGTGTCCAATTCATAGGCCACTAAAGGAGGGTCAAGGTCTCTAACCATCTCTTCTCTATCATCTAGAGGCCAAAGAAGACGTTGAGGGAAAACATACGACGCTTCAACGCTACCCTTATAGACATCTCCAACCCCAAGGAAGAGATCACCCTCACAGCTTTCCAACAAGGCCTTGCACCCTCAAAGCTCACACGCTCCTACAACCTAGATAAGGTCACAACCCTAACAGAGGCCATAAAAAGGACCAACAAATACGTCACTGTCGGTGAGCTAGATGAGACCAAGCTGGTAATGTAGAGGAGAGATCAATCCCACCTCGACCAAATAGAGGACAGACAGGTGAGAGGTGATCGTCGACCTTGTTGCCCAAATCTAAAAAAAAGTGACCAACCACCCCAACCGTATCCCATGGAGCACGATTCCACCCCTACACGTCGCTAAATGTCTCCAAGGAATAGTTACAAATGCAAATGAGAGGCACCAAGTGGCTATGATGGCCAAACCCCTTGAAGACACAACCAAGACAAAGGGGCAACAATGGTGCCTACTGTGACTTCCATCGAAGCATTGGACACACCACCGAGGAATGTAAGCAACTAAAAGAGGAGATCAAGACACTAGTTCAATGAGGTCGACTCAATTGCTATGTCGGTGGCAGAGGCCAACCAAAAAAACACAAGCATACCTCTAAGCCCCCAATAACCAAAGATGATCGACAAGCTCGACGAATCATCAACTGACTCTCAACACCCGAGTGGCTAGCAGAGCAAGCCATTTAACTCAAACGGATTTGTATCCTACAAATGTACTCTAAATGCTATCTGTAGTTTCTACATGCCTGTGTATAATCTTCGTGACATGTCATCGAAGCTAGCCTCCCGTTTGTTTCACCATAAAAGCTGTAAATTTCTATCTTTGTCATGCTAGTTGCAAGAAGTTATCAAGTCATGGTGCAACAAAATCAATGCCACATCGTGCTCAATAAGATCCGAGTGCACAGTCATCAAGCCATGGTGCGACAAGATCCGTGCCACACTATGCTCAACAAGATCCAAATGCGCGATCGTTGTGCAACAAGATCCACACCACACCATGCTCGGTAAGATCCAAGCATGCACCCTCGACCGTTGAAGAGCTACAGCTTGAAAGAACCACGCTAAAGTAGGTAATCTCGTCATTCCGCAACTAGCCATTTGTCCTCTCAGGACACCTCTTAGAATGGTTAAGGCACCAAGTTGCCCTTCTGCTGTACTTAGGGGTGCAAACGGATAATATATATTGTATACAATTATGAGCAAGTATAGATATCTGTCTCTGTTTATGAGATGATACTATCTATATCTGTTTATGAGCAGATACGGATATGATTTTTAAAATTTAAGCAAATATGGATACGAATGTCTTTTGAATTTTTAACGGATATGAATACTGATATCCATATATATAGATATAGACAACTTTTTATATCTCAACATCTACCCATTAGATTAACAATCTAAACTGTTAGATATGATCGAAACTATTAAAATACTTGTATATAAACAATCAAGTAATTTTGAAACTCCTAAGTACTAAATTTAGTATGTACTTATTATAGCTTATAGAAAGTAATTGAATTTATATATGAATAAACCTATATGTTATGAGTTTCTAAATGAAATGGATTTTGGTATGAACATGATTTAGATAATGTATATTAAGATCTACCGATTACATTTTAGTTTTAAAACTTATAATTTAGAAATTTAGTGATTCTGACTTTAAAACTGTTGAATTTGTATATGAATAGATATATACATTAGGCGTTTTTAAATAATGTAGATTTTCACCTGTATTTGATTCATATGATGTAGATTAAGATCTATGAATTATATTTTGATTTTGAAACATATAACACGTGATTTTGAAAATTGTTCTTAAATTTCTTAAATGATAACAATCCATAGTTGAATCTCTCCTTATATATAGATATATATTAAATATTTAATTTTAAAAACTTAAAATCAAACCTTAGACCTATTCTCTCTCCCTTGGACTGTATATTGAGTTTTCATACTACAACACTCAATGACATGACATATCATGCATCCAACAAGTATTTTAACTTTTGAAACAAACATCCTAATAGTTCTTTGCAAATTAAGACTTTGTCATTTATGGGTTCTTTACTTATTAATGTTTCTCTTCTCAAAATTTATTTATCTAGTTTACAAATATTTTCCTTTGTCACTTATAGAATTTCATTAACTTTACATAACAACATATGTTGACACTGTGACATTTTTTATTAATCATTAATTAATTATACATCCTTCAAGATGGAATATCGAGATTTGGATTCACAACTTCACCTCAGTTTGAAGAAGATAAGTTCAACCTATGACTATGTCTAATTTATTTTTATTTTTATTTTTATTTTTTATTTCATATATACTAAATAACTTAAAATATATAAATATATGAAAATATTATTGTTGAGCTTATTAGAGTATTATGTGTTGAATCATGTAATAGGGTAAACGAATATCCATTTATATATCCTACCCTATATATATATAATGTCTTAACCAAGTAGATATGACACTTAAACATCTCCATCTTACATTATACAAAAGCACAAGAAGAAATCCTAACCGTCAACCACCTTCTTCTTCATTTCCAACCACCTCCAACGCCAACAACAGCCACCGATCCCTTCTTCCTCTTTTCCGACACTCTCAGCTCCTTCCTTCGCCCTCTCTGCCGTCAACAGAAGCCACTAGGGCCTGTTCCTGGTGGCCTCTGACGCCCTATTCCGCCACCAACAGGCCTCCAACAGTCCTACCTGTTGCTATGCTGACAAACCTATTCCAAGTCTGTCCAGCTGCTGCTAAGGGATTTTTGATCCTTTTTCTGGTGGCCTCCATTGTCACGTCTCTCCATCATGTATGAAAGCGAAGTGTCAAAAGATACTTATAACTACTCTCAATAGTAAATCGTTAGGAGTAGTAATAGGTCGAGTCTGAATCAAGTCTACCTAAAGTCCTAGACCCATCTTTTTTCACAGGTCTGGGTCTAAGTCTGAGTTCTAAAATTAGGACCTCAATCTAAACCCATGAAGATAATAGGTCTGAGTCCGAGTCTTAGATCTAATGAGTCATTCAACCTATTTCTCAACTGAGATTCAATTATTTAAATGATTAAATAAAAACAAGAAATTTCTATGAAAATAGAAGATTTTAATGATTCAAATTATTCAAATAAACATATCCAAATACATATTCAAGATTTAATTCTAATATATCTTAAATGCACATTCAAGTTTCAAGTTTCAAGATTCAAGATTCAAATAAACTTTACTAAATATAATGGCATTCAACTGAGATTCAATTATTCAAATGATTCAATGAATGAAAGAATAAGAGATTGAGATTTGAAAGTACAATAATATATATTAAAAAAATAGTGTAAATATTATACATTAGTTCTTATATTTAACTCATAATATATTATATACAAATCGGATCCACAGGTCTATAGTATTTTTAGACCCAGACCTTACCTAGTAAATGAACGGGACTAACGGGTCTTGATCCACGGGTCCATGGGTCTCATATTCAAGACCCAGACCCATACTTTACGGATCCAAACCCACGGGTCTTGAGTCTAGACCCAACTCATTGCCAGTCCTATGAATTGTGATTGATGTTACTATACAGTTCATGAAAAGGATTGTTTCTATCATTATCTACTACTACTAAGGGTGATTATTATCTTCCACCTGACTACTGTTTATGCAATCAATTTGAAGTGACTTCTGCATCATTTTTACCTGTCAAATAACTACATTCAGATCTGATTTGTGCAAACATAATAGCCTCTAAAGATTTGTTTGTTAAGGATTTAAGTAGAACTTCAAAAAAAACTTGACGAAAAGAACTACTTGATGTGAGCACAAAGTTTTAAAACCTTTTTGACTGCTCACTGGAAACTTAAACACCTCACTCAACCTTCACTGGATGTAAAGGATAGTGCCTTTGAAGATTAGTATGTCGAATATTCAACAGTGGTCTCATGGATAGTGAATAGTATGAAATCTTCAGTTAGTCGTAGGGTGATGCTTCTACATCCTGCGAAGAAAATCTAGGATACTCTAAAAAAGATGTATGAATATGAGCAAAATATCTCTAAAGTTTTTGAAGTATATAAGCAATTCTTCACCTTGAAAATGGGTGACCATTCAGTACAAGAGCACTTCTCTTCACTTCAATCCCTTGACTTGTTTCAGCCATTGCCATCAAATATCACTACAAAGCATTGGTATCATGAGAAGCTTGTGGTTACTACATATCTATCTAATATGACTTCCAAACTTTCGTCTCAAGTCCAAGGTTAGGTTCTTAATTGAGATTCTACTCCTAGCCTGAAGAGTACCTTTGCTCGAAGTCTTTGCATCTTTATTGATATACTTACGTCTACATCAGATCATTCAGCTATGATAGCCACTCTTGATTGTGATCGTGGTTGCAATTCTAACAGAAGAGGAAGTCGAAGATGGACTGATGGCAGAGATCGTACTCCATATGAGCATTGTGATCGCACTAACCACAAATCTGATTGTTGCTGAGTGAAATTTGAGAAATCCGATTGTGCATAGATTTTTATAAAGGTACAGGTAGCTACTCTTACTGTTAATGCATCTCCAATAACACTCTCTCAGGAGAAACATGTCCAGTTTCTTCAGTTTAGAGAGACTCAATCTTCTGCAACTATGATATCACATACTACTGCTCCATGTCAAGTATTTCTGGTCTATTTGCTTCTAAGGAGAGTTCTTGAGTTATTGATTCAAACACATCCTCTCATATGATAGGTAATCATGACATTTATTCTCGCTTATCTCAATTATCCGACATTAGAAAGTTTCCATTACAGATGATAAGACTTGTCGTGTGCCTGAACAAGGCATAATTCGTGTTACATCTCAGTTGACATTAGACAAAGTTCTTTATGTACCTGAATTCCATTAGTTCCATTACTAAACATCTTAATTGTTTCGTAACATTCTTCCTTTTTCACTGTACCTTTCAAGATCTGCAAACTGGAAAGAGAATTGGTTTGAAACATAACAAAGGTCAAGGAGTCTACTTACTTGTCAAAAATGAGATACCTCGAGGCCTTACATCATTAACTTCCACTGCAGGTCAATCTATTATTTGGCATCGTCGCTTGGGTCACCCTTATTATCACAAACTACAACAAGCTCTTCCATGGATGTCTATTTCTTTTTTTCAATGTGAGTCGTGTGAGTTAAGTAAACAACATTGTACTACCTTTTGTCAGCTTAGTTTAATTAGAAGTTAGAGTCCTTTTAAGTTGGTTTATTGTGATATATAGGGTCCAATCAGAACACCTTCTTTGTTTGACTATCAATATTATATTATCTTTATTGATAATTTTTCAAGAGTATTTTGGATTTATTTGTTGAAAGATTGAGTTAATATTCTTGATACTATCAAAAAAAAAATTGTAAAAATAATAAATCAATATTTTTATGTCCAAAAATTTTTTGTATTGATAATACATTGGAATTTACTCAAGTAAGTTTGCACAATTATTGTGAATCTCTTGGTGTTATTCAGCGGACCTTCTATCCTCATACATCGCAACAAAATAGTGTGACTAAACGTAAACATATCTATGATGTTGCCAAGTCTCTCATGTTTGAAATGTACGTTCCCAAGTATCTATGATTTGATGCCATTTTAATAGTTTCTTATCACATCGATCATATGCCTTCCACCCCATTTGAGAGAAAAATTCCCTTTAAGAGGCTACGTCCTAATGTAGATATTTTTCCACTCACTCCTTGAATTTTTTATTGTGTTGCCTTTGTTCAGGAAACCCTAAATCTGGATAAACTTACTCAAAGGTCCATTCTATATATGTTCTTGGGATATTCTCGTACTCAATGTAGTTATCGTTGCTATATTCTTGCTAACAGGAAATACATAATCTCTACTGACGTTGCCTTGCCTAAAAATCAGTACTTCTTTGCTAATGATCCATCTTCACCCAATAAAGTACATTTACCTTACATTGTTGAATTTGATAGTATTAATGTCAATGATACTCCTATTACAGGCAAAGAGGAGTCAAAGACTTTGCAGATATATCAACGACGGTCGTGCCACCTCACAACCACATCTTCTTCACCGTTTGTAGATCTACCACCTACAAACCTTCACATACCCATTGCTATTTGGAAAGGTACACGTGTCTCTATAGTCATCCTATTTCTCATTTTGTTAGCTACGATCGCCTTCACCTTACTTTTCATACGTTTGCCTTGTCTATTACTTTTGAATTGATTCCTAGGAACTACCAAGAGGCCCTTTTACTGCCACAGTGGAAAGCAACAATGGTATGATAAAATGAATACACTTGCGTCTCCTAAGATGTTGACATTGGTGTCTAGACTAGAGAAAACAAATGTTGTTACTTGCAGATAAGTGTTTACCATTAAATAGAAACCTAATGGTATGGCGTATAGGTACAAAACTAGCCTAGTAGTACGAGACGTTACACAAAAGTATAACGTTGATTACTCTGAGACGTTCTCTTTTGTTGCTCGGTTGAATTCCATCAAAGTTATTCTTTCTATTGCTATCAACAAAGTTTGAAAAATCTGTCAACTCGATGTTAAAAATGATTTTCTGTATGATGATCTTATGAAGCAGGTGTATATGGTACAACCTTCTGGGCATGTTGCTCAGGGAAAGTATCAAGTGTGCCTTCTCAGGAAAGCTATCTGCGGACTTGAACAAAGTCCACAGGTCTGGTTTGAGAAGTTCAATACCATTGTTACTACTTATGGTTTCTAACGCTGTGTTATGAATCATTCTGTGTTCTACAGACAGGCAAACAACAACTGTGTCATATTAACTGTGTATGTGGATGATATTATAGTAACTTGTAGCGATCTTACAGGAATCCAGAGGACGACGGATCATTTACAAAAGTACTTTGTGACCAAAAACATGAACAAACCTAAGTATTTCTTGTGCATTGAATTTGATTATATTAAAGATAGAATGCCATTATCATGAAGGAAATATACACTAGATCTATTGCAAACAGGTCTATTGAGGTGTAAGCCAGAAAATACTCAGATCAGAGGATGTTTACAGGTACAGGTAACTTGTTGGAGAGTTGATTTATCTGACTTTGACACGATCAAATATTACATATATTGTTAAAGTCCTTAGTTTATGTAGGAACCAAGGACAGTGCATTGACTGAGAGTTTTACGAGTATTGACTTATGTTAAGAAAACTCCAGAAAAAAGACTGATTTATAAGAAAAATGACCATCTACTTGTTAAAGCTTATTCAGATGACTATACAGGCAACTGAGGAGATAAAAAATCTACTTCAGAATATTACTCCTATATTGAGGAAAATCAAGTTACGTGATGCAGTAAAAAGCAGAATGTCATCTATTGATCTAATACTGAATCTAAATATAGATCTACGACTCAAACTACTTGTAAGATGATATAACTTCGCTCTCTTCTAAGAGATCTAGATCTTCTAATTGTCGTATCTATGTCCATGTATTTGATAATCAGGCGATTATCTACATTGCTAACAATTCTACCTTCCATAAACGTACCAAGCATACAGAGATAGATTGTCATTATATTAGAAAGATGATTATGAAAAGGATTATTACTACTCCATATAGAAAATCTGATCAGATTGCAAATATCTTCACTAAAGAACTTAATGATAAAACTTATGAGCTTCTCTGTAACAAATTGAACATGATAGATATATATGCTCCAACTTGAGAAGAAATGTTGAACTTATTAGAATATTATGTGTTGAGTCATGTAATAGGGTACACAGATATCCATTTATATATCCTACCCTATATATATATAATGTCTTAACCTAATAGATATGACACTTGATCATCTCCATCTTACAATTATCAATGGTTCAATCAATTATATAATGTGCATATCGTCATATCGATTGTTATATTGACTTTATCTATATCCGATCTACTTTTATCTGTTCCGTATCCATTATTTGAGGATATAGATATGTAATTTTCTTATCTATCTAATATTTATATCCATATCGATATTTCTAAAACGAATATAAATATAGTAACACCCACATCCACACCGTATCTAATCCATTTGCATCCCCTAACTGTAATAGTTAATTGTCTACTTCAGCAATCGAACTACAATTCAACTACCAAAGGTGAAAAGGGCTTAGATATGAGATATTTCATTTCACCCAATCAGGTACCTTGAGCCAATTACCTAAAGATACTCAAATGTTGGACTTAACTAAGGCAGAAGAGCCAAGGCCGAGCAACATGAAGGTTGGACAACCCAAAGACCTCATGCAAACAGCCTATAGGCAAACAAGAGAAACCATTTGAAATGTGCATCCCTATGTCAACCACATGCCAAGTTCCTACATCCACTAGACACCCAAGCCACAACCATGGTTCCAAAAAGTCAACACGTGTTGGCGACATTCCGTCGACATGTGTCGATATTACAAAATAGGAGAACAACATATATAGGTAAATCGAGAATTACTAGATTTTTGTGGAAAGATCAAAGACATGTCGAGCATGTCAGTGGATTCTCAGTATTTTCAAAGCTTTGAAAATGCATGTGGTCTAACACGCTTATTTTTCTATGCCGACACGGGTCACACGGGCTGCTTCTTCTCAATGTTGTCTCTTTCATAGTTCTAAGTCTTCTACTCTTCTTCTCTATTATCTGTTGCTGCAATAATAATCTTCAAAGCACAAATTATCTAGTCTCTAGTCTCTACACAAGTGAAGATTTTTCTACATTGTTGAAGACTAGAAGTTCTCTCTATTATTTAAGATTTTTCTTTAAGTGCACGGGTTCTCTACAAGGGTGACGATTTTTCTCCATTGTTGAAGACTTAAAGCTCTCTACTCTCTCTTCTTTTGCAGTAAATATCTTGATTTTTTTGGGGGCTTTATTTTTTTTTCAAGTAGATTTACATATTGTACTTAGATCTTAAATATTAACGATTACATCTTTTGTTTTGATGTAGATCTTAGGTATATTAAATAAATCAACCATAAAAATACATAGATCTTAGGTTTTTTTATACAATATTTTTTTCAATTTCTTTGTATTTTAATGTTAAAAACTTGATATTATAGAGATCTAACTTAATAAAGGTAAAATCAAACCTAAAAATTCTATAAAATTATTAAAAAATAGTAAACAAAAATTCAATGAAATATAAATGTAGATTATTACTTACTTTAGCTTATCTTAAAGTTTCAATTGAGATTATTGAGTATATCAATGTAATACATGTTTAAAAAGTTGATTTAAATAATTTTAAATGTAGCTTATTACTTATTTTAGCGAATCCTAGAGTTTCAAATCAAAATTCAAAATTTATTAACTATTTCTATAGACTTCCATAAATTTACCGTGTTTCTATCAATATTTCCACCAATTTCCGACACATTTCCTATTTTTGTTAGACCGAAGTTCAATACGAAATCGACATTTAAAACCTTGGCTACAACGCACCGCCTCAGCCACATACGCCTCGAGGAAACATCACGTGAGCACACAAGCACACTTTGACTGGAGCAGTTCCTTATACACACAGTCTCCCGACGTCAACCCCTTTTCTCACATACAAACCGCCTAACATCTCCCGACGTCGAGGCATCTTACCCCGTTAAGCTCTCCTGACAAAGTTACCAGATACCAATATGGGCCACCATTGCTATTAACTATTCTCTAGATCATCTCAAGTCAACCCTCTTAGATATAAATACAGTTTATCCCGTATAACGCTAAGTTCTAGTTCTTTTCTAGTTCCAATACAACTCTCATTCCACTCTTACTCTCTAAAACATCATCCTCCTTTTGCTCACTTAAGCATGAGAGCATCTCTAACTAGCCCACTCTCGATCGAGAACCTCTAATTATGTTTTCCCTTTTTGCAAACCACAACCGATCATCTTCGACGACCTTTCCACGCCACCAATAGTTCCCAACAAACATCGACTTCAGATCGGCAAACACCAACCAAGTAAGTCAAGAGAAGGGGCAAGATCGTAGAATAACTCTTAGTAATGAAAACTATAAGCTATCTACAGACCCAATTTTCAAGAGTTCAAAGAAAGAGGCTATGTAATGGTTCGTGGTTTCCTCACAATTCTTTTAAGAAACTTCATACTAAAGCTTCTGGACTTTTTCACAATACTAGTAGATAGGGCCCAATGCTTATGTATTAGATTTACCACCTAATTGCAATGTTAGTCTAATATTCAATGTTGAGGATTTATTACCGTTCTGAGAAACCATTAAGTCTCCTTCTCCGTCTACAGGTGTACCTACTAGTGCCACTCCTAAGCCAATTTTACCATGTGTGTTGTTTCCGATTATCAACCAGATTGATACAGTTCCTAAGGATGAGGTGATATTTACTCATAAACGAGCCATTTCACGTTATCTCATCCAGTGGAGGCGTCGTCCAATGACTCATGCTACATGGATTACTAAAGAAGAGTTTTATCGCTTGGATGCAGATCTTTTGGGGTAGTACCACCATTGTACCACAATTGAGTCTAGTTCTTTGCCATCAAAGAGAATGATGGGGATAGTTCTCTAAATAAATTATATTAGATGTTTTATTTTACTATTTAATTGTAGGATTAGGTATATTTTTTGTACTAGATATTTTATCTTGCTATTTAGTAGTTGGGTTGGTTGTATCTTTTATTTAAATTTATAATTGGGTATCCTATATAAGAACCCACATCTTACTATTAGACATTGATTAATGATATTATTTTCCACTTCTACGATTGAATGATATTGTGATTGGGATTGGAATTCCAATTAGGTGTGAAATCAGATTGGTGTTCAATTTCTTGTTGTTCATGTGTTCTTTTCTTGTTGTTTGTGCATTCTTTGTGATTAATGATACATCCTTGCATGCTACGATTTGTGACAGCATGGTCTTTCTGTTTTTGATAGGATTGAATCTGATGCAAGAATTTTGGCATGTTTGGAGATGTTTGCAAGTTATGAGTGTTTCTCTCATTGCCGGTGTTATGCCTACTAATGCTTTTGTGGTTTCGGTCTTGTGCAAGAAGTTTGTTTACGACATGTTTCTTCCCTTGTCTTTACCTTACCGATAAGTCGCTTTTGTTGTTTCTCTTCAAGTTTTCAGCAATAAAATTTCCACTATAGGCTCAAAAAAAGACAGCACCAATGAAACAACTAACCTCGAACTATACACAAACATAATTAAGATTTTTTTTGAGCAGCCACATACATAATTAAGATTATGTATGCTAATTAATGTAAAGTACAAATAAAACAACTAACCTCAAATTAGACATAAAAAATCAAAGATAGGTATTGTTTCATGACTACCAAAGCTATAGACTTAAAACCTATGCCAATGTACGATCATAATTGGATACTTTAAACAAAAAATAAAACCACTCCTATTCACATACGTATATTATTATGCAAGAAGGTGCTTTTACTTTTAGGGGAACCTTAGAAGGAAAGTATGGATCAATCTTATTTTTGCCCTAAAAAATTTCACATTCATCCTTAATGTTATTTAAATAATTTATTCATCAATTGTTTCCTTTTTACTCAAGCAAACTTTTTCTCTCTTAATTTGAACAAAAAATACTTCTACACAAAATCCATAACCTAGTTTTCCAACTACATTTTTTATTTCTTGTGTCTTATGTCCATTTTTAAATTCAAAAGTTTAGTCTCAGCAATTCTAACTAATCAAAATGTGCTGTTATTAACAAAACTATATTTTATCTATAATGATGATTACTTTATTACAATATCTAAAAGAAGTAAAAAGAAATGGGAAACTATTATATTTTTGTCTGTTTGTAACTTTGCATAACAAATCATCTTATTATGTAATTCTCTACTTGGGAAATTGGTTTTTATTGGGTGTGGGGGGGGAAGGGGGATGACAAATCACAAACATTATTGCCACACTTCAATTTTCAGCTAATGTTAAATGCATTCATTAAAACATAAGGTCCTATAACCAATGACTAAACAATAACAGAGAGATTTTGATCATGTGAAACTATTACATCCCTTTAATTCATATAGGTTTGGTACCAATTCACTTTTTGGTAGCGTTAATTGATTGCATCTCCTAATACTGAGAATGTTCTGATAAAAACACCACAACCAGTAGTAGTTCAGACAATGTCAAATAAGCAGGAAGGCAATATGCCAATGAGACCTGAGATTTGTCATATCATTTTGCTCCAAAGCTTTCGATCTCCGAATCATCTCCTCTGTCATATGACAGCAGCATAGATCAGAAAAATTGTCGTTACCATAACAAAATGAAACTCTAATAAGTGAAAGTTGGGCACCTTCATCCTTTTTTGATAGTTTTGGCTCTGTTAACTGCACACAAGGAAAAAGACTAAAATAAACGTCAAATTTAAATCACAAAATACATAAAATTATAACAGGAAAAAAAAAAGATGATACCTAACAAAATTAGGACAAGTATGACCTTGTCAAAGGGAGATTAACCAATTTTTTAACTAAATGACTAACTACACAACGAGAAGACATCAGAAATGCATCAACACTGTTTTAACATACAGTTTGAAGTCAACACCATATACCTTTCGAGTGCCAGCAGCATCTCTTTCTCTAATGTTTCTTTCCAGTTGTTCCCGCTCTTCCTGATCACGTACCCTGGCTTGCTCTGACTGTTGAAGCAAAAGGACAAAATTAAGTCACAAAGACTAGATTAATTGATTGACAATTTTTCTGAATCATGGACAATGGAATGAAAGGCTTAGGCTGAAGACTGATGCTGTGATATGAACAATTGAATATGGCATATCAAGTACAAACTAATTTCCACTGTGAGCACTCTCAATAGCACTAGCAGCTGTTCCATTAAGAGTTGCTAATGAATACATACAAAATATAGGATAAGTTTTTGAGATACAGAATAGATATAGCTCTCTTTTTTTTATGAATAAGGTAGGATGATTTTATTGATCAAATAAAATACATCCAAGGATGCAGAGTACAAAGAAAATTAAAGGAAATAAAAAAGCTACACATCCTACAAAACTACAGGAAAGCCCTCACCCATTCTCTAAGAAAAAAACTACCCAAAGCTACAATTGAATCTACAGAGCAGGCCTGATGCTCAAAAAGGATCTCGTTTCCATGTCTCTAGGTTGGCCAGCAAGTGGCATGCATTCCCAATAAGAATTGTTGCCTTACTTTTGACATCTTTCCTTTGGTTATATCTTGCATATAATGCCACATCTCTTTCAGATTTGTACCAAGGCTTACCTCAACAATGAATAAAGGAAGCATACTATACCAAACCTTCCTACTAATCTTACATTGAACAAATAAATGTTCAATAGTTTTCCTTTCTATAACACACAAACAGCAGTTAATGTCTTCCATCTGCTTCCATTTACTTCTGTAATCCTTTGTGACTAGTCTTTCCCAAGAGAATTTTGATCTTCAATGGGGACTTGCACTTCCATATAACCTTATACCTTTGCCACCTTTCTAGCATGCTTGATAACATGATCAAACAGCAACTTCTCACACGGTATTCTCCATTTTCTTCAGGTTCCCATATCAAAACATCATTTCCAACTGATCTTTGTTGGCAATCCAGACACCTCTTCCAGTTCATGAGATCAAAGGCTGTGCCTCAAATTGAAGTTCCAATTCCATTGATCTTCAGACCTACCTCCCACCTCAGCTACAGATAGGGGTGTCGTAACAACCTAAGTCGTTACTATCATAAATACATTAGTCTAATTAAATTTAATATAATTAAATATTAAATTACAAGAAATTAAAGATTAATTAATTGTATCTACACTACTAGGAACCTGCAATAACCGACTGGAAGACTCCAACTATGTGTACTAAAAACTACAACTGCTATAAATCTACACTTGCAACTAAAATCACAAGAAAACGCGTAAGTAACTAGAAAAGTCACTTAACACGTACTCCACTGGAAAACACAAAAAACAAAACCAAACTTTTCCTTTTTAAATCATTTAATAATCATTGGACTCCAAAACCATTTCTAAAACCATTTTATCTTTTCTTCCGGAATCACATGAACACCAGAAATCATCCATATAGCAAAACCGAACCCTACTAGCTACCAAATACAGTCCATACTGAGCAAAACCACAAACACGACCTTACTAGCCAAAAATCACAACCACACTAAGTCATGTTGCTCGATATCAAGCAACCAACTCTAGCCACAAGCAGTCACCAAGATACGCTGCACGGTCACAGGCCCGCCACTCTGAGAAGAGTGAATCCGTCCCAAAGACTTCCCACCTGAAGGACCCTCAAAGAACTAATCCTTTCTGGGAAAGTTGTCCTGTCACTTTAGAGGACACCAGAAGTACGACACATGCACTACCAGCACTGACCAACACCACAAGGTTCGTCCTCTCGACGTTCTCAACTCGGTACGTAAACAATGAGAGTGTTGTACCTCTACATCTGATAATACCTCGAGTTTCAATGTCCAGTAACAATCGAAGTATCATACCTCCAGGTCCAGACGACACCTCAACTTCGATCTCGCAAACGACAGTCTAGGAGTTTCATACCTTCGAGACCAGACGAACACTTATCTACAATATGTTGGTCCTCAACTTTAAACTAAGTAATATACTCGATCAACCAAGAATGTCGTCATATTCCCTGATCTAGGTAACACAGTCCTACAGTATCTTAGTCCACACACAAAAACTATAGAAAACTCTTTTCCAAATAATATCTTATTTTCTCAAAAATATTTTCACACATCCAAGATCTTTACAAAACTAACACATTAGGTATCCACAATAGACTCCTGTGATGACCCACAAAACACCTCATTATAATCATATAAAACCATTCGAGGAAGAAATCACCAAAAAATCCTTATTAAAAAGCTCAAGGCCTGGTTCGACACATCGAAATTAAACGGTCAACCGAACCTGACTCAGGGTACTAATTCAGCAGACTAAAAACCCAACGATCGGCCAAAAATCCCTAATCCAACAAACCAAAACAGGTCAATCGACCAAACCAAGTCCACGTCCACACCCAAGAACAAAACCGACAGATTGAACGAATTCGATCGACCAAGTTCTATATCAAGGGAACCATTTGGAAGCAAAAAGGCACATTGAACCAAAATAGTATGTCGATTTCTGCAAACACAGAAAAACTGTCCAAGCCCCAAACCCAAACTTTACCCGAATTAAGAGTAAAAGGCGATCTCACCACAAGCAACCACAAAATCCATGAAAATCAAAAAATATAGGCATGTAAGCCTACAATAAATCAATACAAAAGCCACCACAATCCATCGACGTAGCTCAAGATAATAAATTCGAAAGTCAAGAAAACTAAAACACAAGCACAGTGCACAGCAAACATTTAATTCATCATAAATGCACCATAAATCCTCATAAATTATGAAATCACTCTTAAACATTAAATTCATGTAATTTTACTCATTTTTACACAATTTTGAAGAGAAAGGATAAGATACGCACCTTACAACAATCACCAATACTTCCACCCAAACTCTAGCCAACCCTCGAGCTCTCCGACGATCCTTATGCTCCGACCGTCCACACGACCTCCACGAGCTCACCACACCTCCGGGGAAAAAGTCAGGAGCTCCTGTCGGGCTCAACCAAGCTCCAACACTCTGACACACTCTCTTTCACTTTGTCGATAATGGAGAAGGGAGGAGGAGGAGGAGGAGGAGGAGTGGAGGAAGAAAGGAAGGAGGAGGAACATAAGGGAGGGACAAAGGCTCAAAGTTCTCACCATTGACTCGCCGATGAAGCGTTTGGGAAGGAGAGAGGAAATTGGCAAGGAAAAAGAAAAAGAAGTGTGCAAGGGAAGCTTTCCTCTCTCCTACTTGTATACGTACGGTTTGATGTTAGTTGTACATGTGCACAATGATATATCAAACACACATGCACAACTGCACGTCCCCAACTAACCACCTAACAACACAACACGAGGTAAACTGTCCTTCCACACCAACACAACCACCTACAGAGGAAGTGCACAATGCCTCCACAAAAGACAGAGCACATAGCATCAAAGTCAATCACAAAACCACTAAATTACTTAAATGACCTCACACCAGTAACACCCATTCATAATAAAATTCATTAAAAATGTATATTTACAAATAAATGAATTTTCAGGTGTTACAGTTGCACAATTGGATTTGATTTGAAGCAAAACCTAAAACCAAATCATAACGGTCAATTTGAAGAATTTTCAAACAAAACTGAACCATCTAAAATCGATTTGGTCATTTCGATTTGTAATTCATCCTTTTAATGAAATATGTACAAATAATAAGGGTTTTTTAACACATATAATGTTAATTAGATTTCTAAGATTCTTTTAATATAGTGTTAATATATATAATCTCAATATGTAACATATATAATGGTAATACATAGTGTAACAAATTGCATATATTAATACTGGATTTAAATATTTAATGTACATATATAATCTATCGATTCAACTCAATTTATCTAAATCGCCCTTAGAACCACATATGGATTGGTTTGGTGATATTTGAAACCAAACTGAACTAGCAAATTTAAAAAACCAAACTGAATCAATAAAAATGGTTCGATTCGGTTCAATTAACCAATTTAACTAGTTTAGATGTGCACCCCTCACTACATATGCCAGTGGAGTTCTAATTAACACAAAAATAAATGAGAATTCTACACAGAAAGGCTACCTTGGATTCCATTTATCGATCCAAAATCTTGTCCTCTGCCCATCATGAATCTCGAATCTCATCCGAACTTCAAAATCCACATTCAGTTGCTGCACATTCTTCCAAAACCATGAGAACTTTTTGACATTCAATACATATACATTATCGTATCTCGAGCTCCAATGGCATCTTTGGCTCTAACTTTGGTGAGATATCCGAAAAGGAAATTCCAATATTTTTTAACCTCACAACTTCCTCTCGTTGCCCTCCCTTACTGCCATGGTTCCAAAAATTAACACGTGTCGGTGAAATTTCGCCAACACATGTCGGTATTACAAAATAGGGAAATCACATATATAAGTAAATTGAGTATCACTAGGATTCGATGGAAACATCGGAGACATGTCGGACATGTCAAGCGTCTCAGTGGAAATTTAGTATTTTCAAAGTTTTTAAAATGTATGTTGTCCAACACGCTTATTTTTCTATACCAACATAGGTGTCACAGGCTGCTTCTTCACAATGTTGTCTTCTTCGCAATTCTAAGTCTTCTACTCTTTTTCTCTACTATTTGTTGCTACAGTAATAATCTTCAATGCATGGGTTCTCTAGTCTCTACATAGGCGAAGATTTTTTAAGTTCTCTCCATTATTGAAGATTATTCTTTATTGTTGAAAACTTTTCTCTAAGTGCACAAGTTCTCTACGTAAGTGAATATTTTTCTTCATTGTTGAAAACTCGAAGCTCTCTCCTTCCTCTTCTTTTGCAGTAAATTCCATGACTTTTTTTTGGAAATTTGCTTTTACTTTCATGTAGATTTACATATTATACTTAGATCTCAAGTACGTGATTATTACTCTTAGGGGGTCACGGGTTCAAATCCCAATGGATGTAGAACTTTTTATAATAAAAAAAGAAGGTATTAACACTTACATCTTTTACTTTAATGTAGATCTTAGGAATATTACATAAATCTATCATAAAAATACATAGATCTTAGGTTTTTGTATATAATTTTTTCCAATTTTTTTTGTATTTTAATGTTAAAAACTTGATATTATATAGATCTAACCTAATAAAGGCAAAATCCAACCTAAATATTCTATAAAATTATTAAAAAATAGTAAAAAAAATCAATGAAATATAAATGTAGATTATTACTTACTTTAACTTATGTTAAAATTTCAATGTAGACTATTGAGTATTTCAATCTAATACATGTTTAGAAAGTTGATTTAAGTAGTTTTAAATGTAAATTATTGCTTATTTTAGCTTATCTTAGAGTTTCAAATCAAAATTCAAAATTTGTTGACTATTTCCATGAACTTCCATCAACATTTCCATTGATATCCAATACATTTCTTAGTTTTGTCAGACCAAAATTCGATATGAAACCGATATTTCAAACCTTACTTGTCGTTCACCACCCCTGCCCATATAAAAGGACTAGGCCAATGGATACCAAACCAACAGGCTTCACCTCCATGAAGAATTTTCCCATTCAATGGTTTTTCACACCCTAGTACCACCTCCACTTGTACAAGAGCCGCCTCCATAAAAGAACCTACCACAATCTCCTAGCTAACTTGATATTGCGAACCAAAAAAACCAACTACCTTCTGAAAAATCCCAATACCCCAAAGATCCAAAGGGATTCCAATCAATTGCACCCAATAAGCTCCCCTTTCTAGTTGACATGGTGGCAATCCTCTTCCACTCCTTCCAAAAAGCTTCACGATTGCAAACAATCGAGCTCCCTTCTTCAAGCAGAGAAGATCTCCACTGAGAAATAGGAAAATGTACTAATATTTCCCCACCAAAAAGACGTTTGATCCACCATTTCACCTTAGCATTCCATCTTTGATTAAGCCAACTACCAATTTCCTCTAGAGACAAATGTACTACACCTCCAACCAAACATAGAGAAAGTTTACTCCGGAGTACCTTAGTCTCCTAAACCCACTCAATCTTAGCTGATGCCTAAGAATAGATGGCCTAATGGAAACCGATGCCTTGGGTTGATTGGTGTACTGCCAGCTCAGATGCCCACTCCCTTTGCAAATACGACAAACGACTAGATCTCAACAGGTCACCACCTAATGGCCAATTCTTAGGCATTTCAAGCACTGATTTGGTGTCCACCAACATTCCCATTGAACCTTCTCAGACTAGCTTCTTGGAATATAATTCATTCTTCTCTTTCAAATCACCTTCATCCATCCATCCTCAACATGAATGCCCTCTTCTACCTGCCCTCCCCTACCAATATGTGATCTCACCATTTGTCCCCCTGGTTCCTCCACCAGCTTCCTCTCTCCCTATTTCTCCAACTTTCCTGCTCCTCAATCTGCTTCCTTTCTTGCAAGAAATCAGTTCCCTCCCCTTCCTATCAACTTCCGCACTCAAAGTTTCTTCCATCGGGAACCACGACAATGGAAGCCAATCTATCCCCCCACCACCACCACCCCCACTTCTCTCTCTCTCTCTCCATTTTCCCCTGATATATTAAGCAAGTTTTTTAATTGCATAGGAATCATATGCATTCAGGAAAGAACAGTTCCTGTAAAGATTCCCGGAAGAATCCATTATTGTACAAACAAAGCATAACCAGAGCTCAGTCCAATTATTAAACAATTCGTAACAACGGCCCCCTGTAGCTAGAAGGATACAATGAATCAAAGAGGTTGCTTAAAGAGAAAACCCAACCTCAAAATCATCTTCAGAATCATCATCCTCATCATTTTTCTTTGTTTGTGTATGAATTTGCCTTTCATTGTCCTCTTCCATCTGCAATATTTCATTTTAATAAACCAAAAGTAAGAAACATTGCAGGAAAAATTTTAGCATAACAGCTTACAATGTAAAAGCAAGTTACAAATTCATAAGGTTAAGTAATTACCTCGTCATCATGACTGTCTTTGATTCCAGTCTTTTTCCTGAATTGTTTTTTGTGTGAATTCACTTTTTCACTCTTAGTTGTAATAGTCACAGAATCATCTTCATCATCAGCATCTATGATTCTGTATCTTTTTTGCTTCTTGACCAGCAGTGCTGCCGCCTTTTCATGTTTTTCATAATTCTGTTTCAGTTAAATTAGATAAGTCATGAAGGAAATTTCAGATTTATCACCAAAGATAAGTCATAAGAAATTTATGAGAAGATTTGCAAACAAGTTAAAAATTAAATCTTAACTAACACCAATCACAAAATAGTTTCATGAACCTCAGGTGTATATCTTGTTTTCTATTTTGCAGCACATCAACCATTATCATAAGTTAACATCAACAATGGAGGGCAGTCACATGATCTCATGGCTTGGGACCAAAAGTCACATCCTCCACACCCCCATCATAAATGTAAAACTAACCCCTTATGACCCCATTATCTAGGACTACAACCTAAAATATACTTCAAAGCAATACTTTTACAACTTCCCTACAAAGAACAAAATTTAAGAGATGAGGAGGAGCTTACACTTAAACCGGACTGTTTACGTGGCACCTTTGCAAATATCTCTTTTGCAAAAATTTGGGTTCCTGTAGATGAAGCAAACCCATAATCTACAAGTTTATTAGCTATCTCATCAGGCGATGCACACTCTTTGGCTGCAATGAAAGTGTAACTGTCTGTCAACTTAAGAGAAGCAGAAACATCAATATTAGAGAACAACAAATTCTTCAAAAAGAAAATGAAGCAAGCTCAATGTTCTTACAGATACGGATGATGTATTTGATAATTACAGGCTCAGAATATCCCATGAGTGTCATTAGTTGGTCAGATACCCATTGCCTCAGGTACTTGTCATCGGCCATTTCCTTATATTACCTAAACAATCTATATACAAAGATATATGAATACAATATTTTGAATCACAATTTAAAAAAAAATTCAAGTAGGCTTCATAAAAGGTGGGCTACCAAGAATAGTTCGTGGGCTACCATGCACGTTGATGTAATGAGCTGAATAATTAAATACACCATAGGCAAAAAATCATTGGATTTCCTATTTTAACTTCGCTATTTTATTGGTTTCTTTGCATATATGAGTAGCCCATTAATCCGTCAATCACATGCAAAAGAAAAAACTCCGTCAGCAAGGAAGTCATGCCTAACTCTGTAGTTGTTTATAATGATGATGCCAATGTGCAATGCAGAATAAAATTCCATGATTTATATTAACCGATAACAGCAAGAAACAATACAATACCCAAATTCATTTTTTCCTTAAAACTTCTTCTTCTTCTTCTCCTTCTTCTTCTTCTTCTAACTGAAAACATCCACCGGCCTTCTTCCTCTTCTTCTCCTTCTTCCACTTACTAAAACCATCTGCCAACCCTCTTCCTCTCCTTCCACTCAATGAATCAGGAGTTCCTCCAACTCCACCTTCGATCCTCACTAAAGTCCATCCATTTCTCGTCAATAAATTTCACTCCTCCATTGCTACTGCAATTTGGAGTCACCGGTGGTGACTTCATGGATGCCAGAGATTCAACAGCTGCAAAAGATTTTGCAAAAATGGGTGTAGTTTCTTCGAATGCATAGATCCTTTACTCATTGAACGTAGTATTAGGTCATCAATATCCCCTTAGAGAAGATTGCCATGTTTAAGAGTGAAACTACATTTCCAAAAACCACCTCCAAACTACAAAATCCCACAGTGATTGTGTAATACACAATGTTCACAATGTTTCTTGTGAAAATTAAGTGACTTATAGTTAGATTAATGTTTAGTATTGCTTTGTATCTCATCTTTGTACTTTCCAAATGAATGAAAAATGATTGAAAGTATTTTGAATTCACTGCATTTTGAGTTCATATATAGGTATCCTTTGATTATGGACATTTGCTCATTTGCACGTCCGAAGCGTGCTTGTGGAAATGCCAAACTGGCAGAGTAATATTCTGCAACCTTCTTGGAAAATGACTGTAACGATCCTAATTTTAGGCAGCATTTTAGCTCAAATATTTAATCTTGAATTCGGATATGTTAAACGCTAAATATAATGTGTCTTATGTTAGATGCAAGAAACCCCACATCTTACACCTAAAAATATTGATTTTTAGACTTCTAAAGTGTTAAACACTAATATTTTTATGTCTTAAGTTAGATGCAAATAAACCTATGTTTAACACTTGTGAATATCATTGTTAGATACATGCATCTTACGTAAGACACATGGGCAACTACGTATAACACTCTAAGTTGCATCTAGAAGCTTCAATTGCCTATTTATACCCATGCATAGCGGTGACTTCTTGAGAACGACTCGTCTTCCTCCTTTTCTCCTTCCCTGAGCGGGTGTGAGTGGTTCCAGTGCCTCAAGACACAATGCTAGGCTTGAGCATTAGCGTCCAAGTTCCAACACCTCAAGCTCCATGCATCAACGTCCAAGTTCCAATACCTCAAGGGATCACAAATAAAGGGCTCAGCTCCAGCACCTCAAAGGCTCAACTTGTGTGAAGGAGATAAAGGGATCATAGATCCCAAAAGTCATCAAATTCTATTAAATGTAAACTCAGTTCTGGGTCGAAGCTAATGAATTTTCTCTGTCGAGATTCCATGTGAAGAAAATGTGCCTCTAATATGCGTCTAACCTATTAGAAACCATGGGTGTGACATCAACCAAGTTTAATGTCTAAAATGGCAAAAGGTCGTCAAACCTCCACCTCAACGATCACAACCATCATATGTAAAGAAACTTTCCTCCTTTCTTACATGCACCACCATGTAAGGCCTTTGGCAAGCTCTCCTCTCACTCTTAATGCAAGTTTTCTCCTCTGGAGCCAGCTCTCACCACGTAAAGGAGAAGATAAGAAAACTCCATGAAGAGATACTAGCACCACTATATATAGGCAGTTGGCACCAACAATGCTTCTTAGACACGATCGAGGTGTTAAACGCATAAAACTATATGTCTTACATAAGACGCGCCACATGTTGCATTTTACCCCTAGGAATCTAGAAATCAATGTTGGTGGATTGTTTAGTGGGTGAAGGTGCTGGAGAAGGAAAGGAACAACATGAGAGATGGTGGTCGTACTCGAAGTGCTTGGATAAGGCTGTGAGAAGTGTCGTAAGAGGGTGTAGACTGCTATGGTGAGTTATTGTGATGGAGAAGGAGGCTAAGAGAGAGGTGTTGATAGGTGTTGGAGTGGCAGTAGGAGGTGAGGGCTTGTAGTGATTGAGGAGAGGATGTTGGTAGGTGTTGTAGTGGTGGCCAAAGGTGAAGGTCTGCTGTGATTGAGGAAAGGATGTTGATAGGTGTTGGAGTGGTGGTTAAAGGTGAGGGCCTGTTGTAGTGGGTTGTTGTGATGGAGAAGGAGGTCAAGAGAGAGGTGTTGGTAGGTGTTGGAGTGATGGTTGTTGTAGTTTTGAGCTAAGGAATGGGTGGAGGTGGTAGTATGGGTCATAGGGTGGGTGTTGTGACGAAGGAGAAGATGGATGGCCGTGAGGGTGGCTGTTGTGTATTTTGGTGGAGGTGCAACAATTGGGTAGCCAACACAAGAGAGAGAGTGTGTGTGTGTGTGCCCCCCTTTTGCATACGTGAATAGTGGGCTTTAAATAGGAAATGTAAAGTTAATAAAGGCCTTAGATCTTAGATTTAAAAATAGAAAGTTAGGATGAGATTATGGGTGAGGCTTGAGCTTGTTTAAGTAAGGCTTGGACTTGAGTTTGGGTGGGCCTTGGGCTTGAATTTGGGTAATGCTTGGGCTTGTTTGGATGAGCCTCGTCGTAGTTGGAGCAAATTTTTCCAAAGGAGTTCGCCGACAAGTGGCTTCAAAATCGAAGTATCTACAGGAGCCAACCGCTACAATACAAGGTTCCTACTTAGAATCCCAAGCACAACCACAACAATAATTTATTAATCATAGGATTCCGACTTGGAATCCCAACACATTCACCACAAGAAGGCATAATATTATTAAGATAAAAAAGTTTGTGTAGTAAACACGTACCTCCACTAACGTCGACCCCGCACCTACTTGGTTGCAATAACAACAACGAGTAGCAACATGACAACGAGTGACAACACGACAACCATCTTCCCCCTTTACCATCTCTCTCTCTCTTTCGGCTCCATTTCTTCTCCTTCCTGTGCCTCTGGATCCTCCTTACCTTTTCCCTCCATGTAGCGACGACAGCGAGGAACACGACAATGACAATGACCTCCTCTTCCTCCTTTGTTCTACTTCTTCCTACTTTTCCTCCCTCAAGTTCTTCTTCTAGCAACAATAGTAAACAGCACAATAATGGCAGGAATTAATGGCAACCTCCTCCCTGCTTCCTCTCCTGCATCGCCATCTACTTCTCCTTCTTTTCCCTCTACTACAGGCTCAGCTCGTGCGAAGGAGATAAGGAGATCACAAATCCCAAAAGCCATCAAATTCAATTAAATGAAAACTCAATTCTAGGTCAAAGCTACTGAATTTTCTACATCGAGATTCCATGTAAGGAAAATGTGTTGGAAAACGCACCTCCAATACGCACCAGACCCATTACATACCACGAGTGTTACACTAACCAAGCTCAACATTTGGCAGAGCTCCACCTCGACAATCACAACCACCATGTATGAAGAAACTTTCCTCCTTTCTTACATGCACCACTATGCATGAAGAAACTTTCCTCCTTTCTTACATGCACCACCATGCAAGGCCTTAAGCAAGCTCTCCTCTCACTCTTAGCATAGATTTTCTCCTCTGGAACCGACTCTCACCATGTAGAGGCGGAGAAGATAAAAAGACTCCATGAAGAGACACTGGCACCACTACATATAGGTGGTTGACACAGACAATGCTTCTTAGACACGACTCGAGGTGTTAAACGCATAAAACTATGTGTCTTACATAAGACATGCCACATGTTGTGTTTTACACCTAGAAATCTAGAAATCATTGATGCATGTGTAGAATGCAAGTAACCTTGCATTTTATATAAAACGCCTCACTCTCAACGACTAACGCACCAAGATTCTAAATTGAATCCTTAACCTAAAATGTTGCCAAAAATCCTAGTTATTACAGTTTATGATCGTTTAAGTACCCATAAATAGATGATATTGTAATGACTATTCAAAAGCATTTAAAAAGAATAAACATAAATAAACAGATGATATCGTAAAGATGTAAAATAATATAGCACAATAAGCAATTCTCCATATTCAAAAGCATTTAGAAAGAATAAATATATTCAAAAGCATTTTAAACAGTTATGCATTATGAAATTGATATGCGTCATACTATACTTTATGTGTTGTTCTAATTATCATCACTACATATTTTTACTTTACAGAAAAGAGGTCGAGAAAAGGCAGATGAGTCTCAAAGGACGGCAATTGATGTGCTTAAAAGTGTTGGAGAGGCAAGTAAAGAGTTTGTGAGAAGTGTATACCTACTTAAAGCCCAGAGACTTACAGTAACTTTTTTTTTTCTAAAATGCAAGGGATGTAGATGCATACCCTGCATGTGGCATGTGTCATCCCCTGTAGGTGTCTATTTAGGGATTTTGGTCAGGGGACACTGGTATTGGCTTGATCATATTAATTTACTTTTCTTGGATGCTGGGGTTTTATTGCTTTGTTTTTGTCGTTTGACGTGTTTCCAGACTATATATAATGTGGTACACTATCTACTTTTATGTTGGATCCAAAGAAACAAGATGATGGAATTAAGTTTGAATTTTAAATTTCACATGATCTTCATTGTTCTTATTAAAGCATGCCCTACTTGTATCTTTTTGTATGTCATTACAAGCTTGTTTTTATAGATTATTGAGCATATTATGATCAAATTGCCGGCTCTTGTTAAAGATTTCCTACATGATGTATATGTAGATCCAATGACTTTTTGTATGGATACAGGTCCAGGTTGAGTATCTTCCCTTTTACAACAATTACGGCATAGGTCTTACTACATGGAACCCACTATATTCAAGGTTTTTTAGTTGAAAAGAAGAAAAAGAACCACTTAAACACAAAACAATATAAAAAAAATTCTCTTTTCATTCAACACTCAAATTCACAGTCCAATAACTTTTGATCTTCCCAATATAGCCTATAGAGGAGGAGGAGGAAGAGGAGGAACTGTTGGCAGGAGAAGGAGGAGATTGTGCGACAACTAGCAAAAGGAGGAGGCTGTGATGGGCAACAGGTGGGAGGAATAGGAGGCTACGCGAATGACGGTGATAGGTGATGGTTACGTGATAAAAGGGAGAGACGAGAATGTTGGGTGAGAAGGAGAGACGAGAGAGGAGGACTAGTGGAGGGAGGCTACATAGGGAGTAAAAAAGAAAAAATGGGGAAAAAGGCCCATAAGTGGAAATTTTAGGACAGACATAATAAAGACATGTCTTCAATAGTGAAGATACAATGAGAATATCTCCATGATAAATCTTCGCCATAATATTGTAAGGAGATATACTCGTTATGTTCCCGCTAAAAGTTTCTGAAGACTTATCCTCGTAATGTCTTCACAATGTATCCATGCAAAAATGTAGAATTTCTAGAAGTGAAAACATATAAATTAATAATAATCAACTTGAACATTAAGATATATATATATATATATACTTTAAAGTGTGTATACATCATATCATCTATGTATTAAGTTTTAAACAAAAAATAAACATACCATGTACATATATGTATGAATAACTTTATTTCACCCATTTTGCGGAATAACTATTCTAAAATAAGTAAATCAGAATACGAATTACTATTCCAAGTTTATTCCAATTTTTACACAACTAAAAGGAATAAATAATTTCCTAGAATTTTACTTTTACATGGTCCAACACAACTATTATCTAATTTAACATGATTGGAATCAATTCAATTCAATTATTAAACATGAAACATTTGTTAGTGGTTTACGAAGCATATTAATACTCAAGGTTCAAATAATTTATAAAGGACAAGATTATATTTTCCATGTCTTTTAACACCATTAAAGAACAACCTCACATACTCACATTTCACAACCAATTAGTACAGAGTAGTTGGTCAACCTTATGGAAGAGGATGCAAGGTCCTGGATTTGAGCTAGAGTTATTGATATTTGTATTATTATGGGAATCCACCCCACTAATTACGCTACCTATTCAATAAAATAAATACATAGTTCCACCAAAACAATTGTAAAATTCTTTGGAAGTATTAATATAATTATTGGAAGAGCTATTATTATGTTGACACCCTAAACCATACTCGATTCTCATTTTACTATTCTCAACTTTAAAAGAGTTCAAATTAGTACCCTCAACTTTTATTTTGTCTCAATAGCAAATTTAAATACTAATATTATTAATTACTTTCACTTTTTTTCCTCTTTCTAAATAAACCCTATCTTTTTTCCTCATTTCCCCATTTCTACTCATAGTGAGGAGGGAGTGTCCAGTGACGATCTCTCAACAGCTTCACCTCCAATGATCGTATCCAACGACGAGCATCCAACAATCACTCAACAACGTTCGTATCCAGCAACAAACATTCATAACGATCGTGTCCAGTGGCAAGCCTCCACAACAATTATGTCCAACAACGAGCCTCCACAACAATCGTGTCCAGCAACGAGCCTCCACAAAGATCGTGTCCAGCGACGAGCCTCTAGCCTTACAATGACTAGATTTTTGTTTCCAATTTAAATAGTGTCTTGATGGGTTCTATGTTGTATAAATTTCAAATTCACTTTGGGAAAAGGGGGTGTTTGTGGATGATGGCTTCAAAAAAATGAGTGATTGCTAAGTGTGCACATATACACTCTACTCATAAATCATATTTTGAGGTGTAAAGGCTACAAATAGATATGAAGATAGATCCAAGGAATACCATATATTATAAGCTACCTGCCAAGACTCTAGTAAAAAGGGAGTGTCTAGTGGCGATCTCTCAACGGCTTCACCTCCAGTGATCATGTCCAACGACAAGTATCCAACGATTTCTCAACAACAATCATACCCAACGACAAGCGTCCATCGTGATGATGTCCAATGGCAAGCCTTCACAGTGATTATGTCCAGCAACGAGTCTCCACAATGATCATGTCCAACGACGAGCCTCCAGCCTTACAATGACTAGATTTTTGTTTCCAATTTAAATAGTGTCCAGATGGGTTTTATGCTATATGAAATTCAGATTCACTTTGGGAAGAAGTGGGGGAGAGGGGGTTATGGATGATGGCTTCAAAAAAAATCTTTAAGGATGGAGTGATAACTTAGTGTGCACATATAAACTCTACTCATGTCATATTTTGAGAAGTACAGGCTACTAACATATATGAAGATAGATCCAAGGAGTACCATATATTATAAGCTACCTGCCAAGACTCTAGAAGATGACCTTATTTTATTGGGTAAAGGTAATCAAGAGATACTATGTTTGAGAAATGCAAGGGAGATCCAGTCATCTATATCTACATAACAGTGGTTGAAGAGAAGTTCAGCAAATACAACAGTCTCATCTAAGTATAGCACCACAAACTTCTACAACATCACCATATTCTATAGCACTATTATCTTTTGCAGCACCTCATTTTAGAAGGACAAGAGCTTCACAAAAGACCCGAGCAAATGCAAGCACCGTTGTAGAGATTGTCTTCGCAGAGGGACAAAGGGTGTTGGGACATTAAGTAAAATTCTACCAAAGGGCACAAACAGCCCATTCAACTCAAGATTCGTGTGATTAGGAGGTATGCTTACTTTAGTAGTGCATATTAATTTTATACTTATAACTGAAACTGACTTAGTTGTAGATGATTATGGTTCATGGTTTACCGATTTTGGTTGTACTTCTCTATTGATTCATAGGAATTTCTTTATGCACTGATGTTCAAAGAAATTTAATATCTGTCTGATTTAATATTTGGAGTTCTTGTATTCTATACTTATAATTGAAAGTAACTTAGTTGTAGGTGATTATGGTTCATGGTCTACTAATTCTGGTTGTACTTCTCTATTGATTCTTAGGAATTAAATATCTGTTTGATTTAATATATGGAGTTCTTGTATTCTATACTCATAATTGAAACTTAGTTGTAGGTGATTGTCATTCATGGTCTACTGATTCTTAGGAATTTCTTTATGCACTGATGTTATACAACAATTGTGTCCAACGTTATAATAGATTATTCTTAAGGATTTCTTTTTGCATTGATGTTCATAGAAATTTAATATCTGAAGTTCTTGTATACTATACTTATAATTGAAACTCATTTAATCGTAGGTGTTCATGGTTCATAGTCTACTGTTTCTAGTTGTACTGCTTACATATGCAATGTGTGGCATGCTTTTCAGGAAATAAAAGACTGGCTGAGGGAAAAATCATTCTCAAGATGGTGTTAAAAGCGATAATTGTGTCCATCTCTATTGGAGATTACCATCTTAGGAATTTCTTTTATGCAACGATGTTGATTATACAATAATTGTGTCCAATGTGTAGGAGATTATACTTAAAGATTTTTTTATGCATTGATTTTCATAGAAATTTAATATCTGTTTGATTTAATATCTGAAGTTCTTGTATTCTATACTCATAATTGAAAGCCATGTAGTTGTAGGTGATTATGGTTCATGGTCTACTGTTTTTAGTTGTACTGATTTAGTTGTAGCTTGTATTAATGATGATAACATATTTAGTGTGAAGAAAATAAAATTGGGCAAGAATCTAGGAGACCGTCTTTATGCCATGAGATTCACTAACAACCTATTTTTCCTAGCTTGTATTCGAGTCATTAGCTTGTATCTACTGTTTGTCTTCATATCTACTGTCTTCATGTCATTAACTTGTATTTGAATTAATCATCTCAGTACAAGCACAACTCATATATACAGGAAGATTGTCTTCATGTCGTTAGATTCACTAACAACCTGTTTTTCGTTTCTTATCGCCTCAGGAAAATAAGACATGGACAGAGCATGAAAGATTCACCTCAGGAAAATTCATACAGAGTGGGAGCTTTTGTTTTTGAATGTTCTGTTGGTTCTCCGAAAACTCACTGAATGTAATTTTAGATAGACATGATCTGTAAATTTAATATATTTACTGGATGTTCTGTTGGTTCTCTAAAAATTCTGTATGTAAATTGATACACTTCCTGTACGCTCTTGTATGATTCATGTCACTTTGTGAAATTTAGAATGTAAATTTATGCAAGTTCTCCAAAAGCACCTGAAAGTTCTAATTTAGATAGTGTTGATTCATGCTGGTTCTAATTCAGATGTTTTGTTGAATGTTGTTCTTTGACATCACTTCGTATGATTCAATCTTCTACATTATTTGATTGTATTGTATTTGAAGGAAATGTGATAATAGGATTGCATTGAACATGTAATGGGAATGAATCCTATTAGCTGGGTTACCATGAGAATGAATCCTATTACCATTGAACATGTGATGGTTACCATAGGAATGAATTCTATTATCATGGGAATGAATTCTATTACTAGATGAAATCATCTAGTTACCATGAGAATAAATCCTATTACCATTGAACATGTGATGACTACCACGGGAATGAATCCTGTTACGAGAAGAAATTATCTGAGAAATCTGAGAATAGTTACAAAAAAGTATACTGAGAAATTACCAGAGATATACTTACATTTGGCTACCATAACAATTCTTTTTATTATCAAAAAAGTATTTTGAATTACCATATGTATTTAAGCAAATATTCTTTTAAGCAAACAAATGCCTAATAGTTACAAAAATTAATATGATTACCATGAAAATTGCCGTTATTACTACAGAAATTCTTTTAATTATTGAATTATTCTGGATACTAGAATTATTGTGCTTACCATTGAAATTCTTCTATTAATCTGAGAAATTACTAGAGATATACTTACATAAGGCTACCATAACAATTCTTTTCATTATCAAAAAAATGTTCTGAATTACCATATGATTGTAAGAAAATATTCTTTTTAAGCAAACAAATACCTTCAGTTGCTACTATTAATATGATTGCCATAGAAATTTCTATGGTTACTATTTAAATTGTTATTATTACTATATGAATTATGCTAGCTACGAGATGAATTGTGCTGCTTACCATTGAAATTCTTCTATTAATATGAGAAATTACAAGAGGTATACTTACATTTGGTTACAATAACAATTGTTTTCATTATCAAAAAAGTTCTCCTGAATTACTATATGACTGTAAGAAAATGACTGTAGAAAATGAGAAAAGAAAGAATAAGAAAAGATGATGGTTTTATTGGTTTTGGAAGTTCTACATTATTTCGTAATGATATTACAATTAGCATTTGAAAAAGTTGTAGCTTGGAAATTTATCAATTGTCGAAGTTTAGGATGGCACATGGAAGATGATAAGGCAAAGATGGCAAAGCATATAATATCTTCGGCTTCAACTACAAGTCACCATTCAAATATATTCAGAGGAACGTCATCGAATTGTACATTAGTGAAATGGGAACTCATGCAACCAAAAATAACTTTGTGAATTCAATGAATGTGAATAACTTTGAATGCCATTGTAATGACCCCAGTCACCATCACCTTATCCTAACTAACTTTTCTTGTTAATCTTTAACACTAATTTCTAAATCCAAGAAGAAAAACATAATAAACTACATAAGTATAAAGTTGAAGATGTGAATTCCTTAGAACTTACAAGTTGTTGAGGAGCTATTTTATGGCTACTGCTGCCCCATTTATTAAGTAGCCCTGATTAACAATTCCATAACCACCTTCTCCTATGATATTCTCCATTGAAAAGTGACTGGTAGCAAATTCCAAGTCCCCTGAAGTAAACCAATGACCCCAACCAAGATGAGAAAATTCAGGGAGACTACTCAAAAGCGAAGATGCTGTTATGTGATGTGAAGATACTGTCTTATGCATTGTAATGCTCTCAGAAACATCGCCAGATTGATACATAACATTTTCGTATGTATTACCAAATGAACTTAATTGGCCGTTAATCTTTGTATGCCTTGTGTTAGCCATGCCCCAGTGGACCATGGCCTTATCTGATTCCCTTTCACTTGAATTGTCATGTAATGTAAGTACAGTCCCATCACTGTAATGTTAGCTGTGAACTTCTCCACTCCAACCACATTAATTTCCTTTGAAACATTGGGAATTTGAGTGATGGGCAATCTCTCTGAAGCCCTTCTTGACTTCCTCTTACTTTGAGAAGCAAGATACATAACCAATAAGACAAGAATGAAGACAAGAATGAAGACAATAAAGAAACCAACTCCTATCCCGATAACAACCAAAAGCTCCAAAGTCAGAATATATTGTACTACTGGCTGAATTACTATTGGATTAATTAAATATTGAACAGAAAATGAGTGAAATATGGAAGAGCCAATCAGTTATTACATACTTAAATAGCCCACAGTTTCTTTTTCCTGTCCACTTATGGCTATGCTATACCATACCCTGATTGGAATTGCCCACAAATTGTTCAACTCTTGTCCCTCTCTTTTTTTCTTCAAGTGTATATATGACGTGCTATGACCAAGGTGAAAGACAACTCAAAAAAATAGAATAGTCGTAGAAGCTGTTGTATGCTCAATGACAAAACTAAGTTAGAAGAGCTACTGAGGGCCGGAGAAAAGCATGAGGTTAAAGATGCTGATGGAAAAATAACACTAGACAGAGCAGAAAGTCAGGAGCAAACATAAGTTTTGCCTTGGCTGTTCTCTGAGTTCAAAGTATAAAGAAACGGGAAGAGAGCAAACAATTCATACAGGCACAGCCGTCCACCAAACAAACAAAACCCAAATCGGAAAACAACCCAGAGACCAAAATCACTAACACAGCAAATCCAAAGCATGCCACAAAACCCAACTGAGATCATACCTGTTGCCGCTGGATCTGCGTCGACGAGGAGACGAGGAGGAGGAGGGCAGGGAGGGGGAGGAGGTGCCGCTGGATCTGCGTCAACGAGGAGGGGAGGAGGAGGAGGAGGAGGAGGAGGGCAGGGAAGGGGAGGAGGAAGAGGGGCAGAGAGGAGGGTGGGGAGGGGGAGGAGGTGGAGGAGCAAGAGGGGCAGGGAGGAGGAGGAGGAGGAGGAGGAAGGGACGAGGCAACGGAGGGGAGGAGGAGGAGGAGGAGCAGGAGGATGAGGAGGAAGACGGACAAGAGAGGACGGGGGGGTGGCGCGGGGGGTGGTGGTGTGGGGCAGGGGGTGGTGGTGTGGGGCAGGAAGAGGCGGAGGAGGGAGGGAGGAACAGGAGGCGTACGAGGGAGGACGGGGTAGGGTTTGGGTTAGAAATTTTGGTGAAATTCCAAGGGAGAAGGATGAAAATTGAAAAGAGTTACAATTTATACACTCACGAAAGCAAATGCAATGAATTTACTTTCAAATCAACAACTACAACTAACTTACTTTGAGTTTAGAATACAAGAACTCCATATATTAAATCAAATAGATATTAAATTTCTATTAACATTAATGTACAAAGAAATTTCTATGAATCAATACAACTAGAATCAGTAAACCATAAACCATAATCACCTACAACTAAGTTAGTTTCATTTATGAGTATAAAATTTAGAGGAGGAGGAGGAGGAGGAGGAGGAGGACAGGGAGGGGGAGGAGGTGCCGCTGGATCTACGTCAACGAGGAGGAGGAGGAGGAGGGCAGGGAAGGGGAGGAGGAAGAGGGGCAGAGAGGAGGGTGGGGAGGGGGAGGAGGTGGAGGAG
>JAMKQA010039740.1:0-19061 GCA_024699735.1 Posidonia australis | reverse complement strand
TCGTTGGCAAAGGTAACAGCCGGAAGATGGAAGGTCAACAGTCGCAGTCTGGAAACGGCTGGGCGCCTGCTTGGTGCGCCACCTTGGTGCGCCACTTAGGTGCGCCACCTTGGTGCGCCACATTGGTGCGCCCAGCTACCTCACAGATTCCTGGGTTCTGGCTTGCTAATAGGCTTGGGGCTAAGTTTAATGGCTGATCACATCCAAAGCAACATAAGGATACTCATTTCCGGGTTACCTCAAAATCGGGGTGTCTACAGACTCCTATTACGTGCAGGGAAGGTATTAGGCATCCCCACACGCCCGACGAGTCGATCTTTCTCGGTATCTCGCTCGTGTGCATGGAAATGCAGGCACTTGATGCCGGTTAATGGGATTATATAGATGATGCAAGGGAAATAAGTCATATGATTAAGGTAACAATCCAAACTGAAAGAAAAGGATAATGAAATCGCGAAACAACAAGTAAAGCACAGGATGGAAATCAAGCGGGCCCCCCGGCTAGGCTGGGTCGAAGTTGCTCCCTAGATGACACGCGGATGTGCCACGCACGCGTCGCTCGCGCCCAAACGCGCGTTCCAAGGGATGCCATGACTGTTTGCCATCATGGCCATACCCACAACACAAAGGGTATTACAATGGAGGGTCAGCAAGATGCGATCGAAAAGGAAAGTACGGAGGTTCATATAGGCTAAATCTGAGAATCCATTATGTGCGAAAAACTAAACAAAGGAAAACTAGTGCTTCGAGTAAACCAGAGGATAAAAACAATGCAAAGCGAAACATTTGGAGTAGATGGTGGCCTAGGCTTGGTCGAGTCTGACCTGGTGCACGCCCTGACCGATCCTCGCATGTTGGGCGTGCTATCAGGGTGCACGCATGAAATAGGGGATCAGACCTTCCTCCTTCATCACCCTCTCCTCAGGCGACGGAACGTCGTTGGATGGAGAGGATCACTCGGGAGCTCGGGGGCACTACCATGATGCAAAAAGAATGCAAGAAATCCAGTGAGGTGCAAGGAGTTATCCTCCTTACTCTACCATCGCCAACGTCAATGCCTTCCCCCCTCCGGTGAGCCTCCGCTGGAGGCTCCGGCTTGGAGGTGACTCAATGGCTCAGGGGAGCGAGAGGAGGAGGAGAGACGTCGTCGGGACGAGTCAAGCCAAGTGCTCAGTGGCTGGAGCCTCACACAGGTGTGGGTCGACTGTCGGCGGGGAGGAATGCGGGATGCAACGAAACAGTAGAGAAAACCACGAGAAAATGGTGTAAGAAGATCAAATTAACACTCCTAAGTTACACTCTGGTAAGATGGAAAGAAAATGTTACCTGTTGGTGACATTGAACGTCGTTGGCGCTGGTAGACGGCGGGCTCTAGCTAGAGAGACGGGCACGGCGACTGGACGACTAGGGAGGTTTCAAAGGCTGTCGAGGTCGCTTAAGGATTGTGTGGGATGTTCACCGAAGGCGGAGGAGGAAGTTGGCTTAAAGTTGGGTGTTGGGTTTGCACTCTTCGATCAGGGTGCTCTCCAAATTCTCTCTAGGTTCTCCTTGCGCAAAATGGCTGGAAAAAAAATCTCTATCTCTCTCGCGAATGCTCCATCCCCCCTGGCTGACGAATCTCTCGATGGTTTTTGGTCGTGACTCTTGGTGGTTGGTGGAGATGGCAGGGCGTCGTGCAACTGTCAGAGGTGGCAGGGGAAGGCTCGCCGGCGCCACTGCAGGCCTTGCGTGTCGGCGGAAGCGACGCAGGACGTGGGAGGCGGATGATAGGGCGTGGGAAGGCTGAGGGATGTCAGGCACGTCGGGAGACAAGTCGACATTGCGTGCACGGCATCGCTCATACGAAGTACGAGATCGTACAGCAAAGCGACCAGTCAGGTGGCGCCCGCAGTGCTACCTTAGCCCTGATGCGTGCTTGGGCCAGAGCACATGGGCTGGGTTTTTAGGTTTTGGGCTTAGTTAGGTGAGTGGTTTTAAGGGTAATTAGGGGTTTTCTGGGTTGGTTTAGGTTCATGGGTTTGGTTGGGGAATTGAGAGAAGTCTGGATCAGCCGTCCAATTGTGCTCTTTGCTAGGTATGTCTGCCAACATTGACCAGAAGCTGGGGTGTCTACACATATGAACTAATGAATTTTTGTGTATATTTTCATCTAAGGAAAAAGTACTCCAAAGACAATATTGAAAAGTTATAATATTTGAGTCAATGTAAAATTCTATATAAACAAGCAATATACATGTGTACTTGACAAAATATGTTGAAAACTGTATATGTTAAAACTTCAAGTGTTTCCTTCAAGTGTTTCCTTTAAAGTTTTGATCTTTCTTATATCTTAAAACTTTAGACTATCAAATGGACTTTATCTAATATTTAGTTTGCCTTAATGTCTCACATGGACCTAATTAATTTAGTCTACATGAGTTCCATAATAATGCTCAACTTAAATGGTTAAATCAATTATTATGTCCAACAAGTTATCTTGAGTTGAAGTTTTCATTATTTCATTTTTAGAGGAACAATCTGTCATATCAAACAGTGATGAGCTATTTGTATCATCCAGGCATACTGATGTCATACCAAGTATCATATATTCACAAACTCACCAATCTTCAATAAATATGTGGTTAATCCCCGCATAACTTTTCACCAAGTTCTTTTTTATGTGGGAATTCTGATCTGCCATAGCATTTGAGCAATAGATTCTTGTACATCCAGTAAAATTCACCAACTTCCATCATATAATCCTAGCCATGCTACTAACATTTACTGCCACTGGGATTGAGCAAAGAACCGATATAACAGAAGCCAAAGATGAGAATTTGATGCATATGACGTGCAGAGGAAGAAAGTGGTAATTCAAGTTGGCAATCAACATGATGTATGTTGTTCTTAAAAAAAGTTAAAATTGTTTTGTAATTAATACCATGATCTTTTTCTCTTTTCTTTTCTTTTAGTTTTTGCAGCTCAAAAAGCAGGATTCTTCCTTATCTTGGAAGTTCAGAACCAGCAAGCAGAAGAACAGTAAATTGAATTCCAAATATTAAGATCCACTCAAAGTTACCGACTAGTGACTAGTGAAATCCATAAGAAGTACAATTCCTAAATCGATGGAATTAAACTGATATCTTCATCAATATAGTTAGAGTTAAATCAAGCATCCAACTTTCATGTCAAAATGGCTGACGTTGTCGTGTCAATACTCCAAAACACTACAACACTTCCAAGTGGGAGTGAGGGCGTCATGATCATAATAATTCATCTTCCAACATAACGCAGTAGAAACCAGCTAGAGACATATCTCCATGTCATCAACAGAGATATCCAATGGCCGTGGCAATGGCTCCCCTTCGTGTCTCTGCTCACTCCTTCCAAACGCCTCCCACTCGTCCTTACCTTCCAACACCACTCCCAGTGGCCTTTGCTCCACCCCCGGCCGCCAAGCCACCAGCCCTGCATCGACCGCCATCCCGGAGTCGGAAGCCACGCGTTGCACCGATCTCGGAGACAAAGCTCCACCGCTCCACCCCACAGGTGGCACGCACTGGGGGAAGCTTAGGCTCCTAGACGACGAGGGCCCCCTGAGGAGGTACACGGCCGTGTCGTGTGCCACCGCCGCCGCCTCCGGTGTCGAGTAGGACCCGAGCCACAGGCGCTCTCTCGAGCTTGGAACGCGTATCTCCGACACGTACTTTCCCCATCTCCGACGTCGGACCCCCTTGTACTTCTTCCCGGCTCCTTCCATTCTCTTCGGTGTAGCGTTTGTACTGGAAGGTCTTGATTATATATGGTGGGGAGACTTCGGCGTGGGAACGTTAGTGGACGCCACTGGGGTTGACCTGATCCTTAAAGGGATTCGCGGCGTTTGACATTTTGCCTCGGTGTCAACGAACGTTGACTGGTCAAAGGTGGAGAACTAGAGGCAATTTTACATGTGCCACCAAAACTGCTCAAGTGCTTTGTTTTTGGATTTGTTTTGTTTTTTATTAAAAGACGGAGCAAAAGGTTTTATAAAGTTGACACCATGAATTTGATATCTGGGAAGAGTCCAAATATCTGGTCAAAGTCAGAGACGCATTTTACGGTTTGGATTTCACTGGCTAGAGCCGTGTTATGATCTACCACTGCTAACTTCAAGTTTTTTTTTGTAAATGATAAATATTATAACTACAAAACTTAACTATGAGTACCGTCACAAAGTTAGATATACAGTGTTCATAGTCTTAAGACACAGAGAAAATAAAGTAGCAAGGTAGAACTGATAAATTCAAGTCAAAATAGTTTAATATTCTCTAATACCATTTCATCCTGGTGCATTGCATGTCTGCAATTCCAATGGAAAGTCTAGGAGAAGGGAAAAAAAAATGGCAGCATATCTACCACATTTTTTTCCTCTCATAAAAAGGTCCAATGTTATCTGCAATCACTTGATCCAATGGTGAAGTTTTTTCGTAGTTGTACGAGAAATCGATAATTCGACTTCCACGAACATCATATATATTAATTATCATTTATATAAAAAAAAATCCAATGCGTAGGATATTTATTAACGACAGTAATCCAGCCGCAACAACCAGTCAACAACACCGTGAATAACCATATCTTCGATGGCCACACCTTGATTTAGTGGTTTGGTATGCAACAACTTGGTTTAGTGGTATATATTCGTTGTGGCTATATAAAAATTCAGAAGTTCACTCAACTTAGCTAACTTCAAAATGAAGGAAGGAAGAAAAAAATCTACCGACATGATTGATGGATAAAAGAAGTTTTTTTTTTTTTTCCAATTTGCGGAACTGACAGAAGATGTTCAGGTTTCACGGTGTTTGGTCAGAGTTAGGTCGAGATTACAAGAATAGTGGTATACAGTATGCGTTTCCAGAACTCGTGGTTCCCGCCGCATCCGAAACCCTTTTTCCATCCAAGAGCAAGGGCTCGAGTGGACACGGGAGGTGGATACTTGCTGATGTTGTTGAATACGTTGCCTGCATGAATAATAACTACCAACAAGTGACTTGCATAGAATTTACTTTCGAAATGGACGAAGACATTTTGAAGTGAATGCCTGGAGAAGTAATTATAGGATTTACATAAAAGCTGCAAGAATCTGCGACTTGAGTTTTGACAAGTAATTCCGACAATATTCCCAAGATTTAGTTAGAATGGTAGAAGTATATAATGGTTCATCCACAGCACTCAGGTAGTCTACCGCCTTGAAGATGTCCGATTTTTCCTTGTGGCCTCTCGGAGAAAATGGAAGCAAAAGATTATCAGGGACCAAAAGCCTTTGAAACAGCATAAATGAAGTCCAAGATTCCTGTTCCTTTTAGAAGTCCTTTTCCAGTTAAGAGTTCAAAGTCTAACAATAACAAGAAGCCGATTATAGCAGCCTTTCCATTTATCAACTCATTCGCTCCTGTGAAACCAAATCCAACAACATCCTCATCGATGACCATTCTGACCTGTAGGAGAGATGTAAAAGAGCTTGACATCCATGACTTTGCATAGTAATAGAAACATTAATGACATCAATATAAGCGTCAGATGATTTCCTAGTTTCAACATTCGTTATCCAGCAACATTTCCTCCAAAGATATTTACTACCTTAAATATATTTGAAGCTAATGGTAAAGCTAAAAGGAAAAACCACAAATCAATCCTTAGATGGTGTTTGATACACTAGAATGAAAATAAAAAAGAAATGGAAGAAACTCTAGAATGGAATTTGAAATGGAATGTTTATTCCATTCCTATGCTTGATATACAATCAATATACAAAGTAGAATTCTCGTTAATCAATGATCATAACATCGTCCTCTTTCTTCCCCTTCCCTCGTGATTTGAGGAGCAGTGGCAGAGAGAGATTTGCTCTGGAATTAGACAAATTAAACTACACTATGGGGATTCTGGGGTTTTTTAAAATGAGGTTCTCAAATTGGACAAGAGTTTTGGATCAACAACAACGTCACCGTGGTGACAAAAGCAAAAGAATCCTTCTTTTTCACATCCATCACGTACAGATTCGAAAGCCACAAGGCAGAGATATCGTTCTTCGCTTGATTCAGAGGAGGGAGGGAGCGAAAGAGGGAGAAAGCCGTCGGTTTTTTTTTTTTTATTCCAATGAGCAAGGAACCAAATTCCTTACTTCTTAGGAAGGAATGAAATTCTTATGTTTAATGAAAATTTGATTCCCAAGAGAATTCTATTTATATGGCTATTCTAAAGTTATTTGCATCGGAATAGACTTTTTTCATTACATTCCGGTCCATTCCAGGTCCCATTCCAACATGTCAGATGCTATCTTAGAATAAAAACAAGAAACCCTCTCACATTCCCTTGTACATTGGATTTCATGAGCATTGAGTCTTACAGGATATGTGTTGAATTTCATGAACAGTGTGTCCTACAGGATATGTGAGAGAGTTGGCATGTAATTCAGCATTTAGTTTGGTCATGTAAGGTACCACTGGTATGGCTAACCAGTTTACTGTCTTATACATATGGGCAAGATCCAGACAAATTAACATGAAACTTCCACATATAGAAGTTCAAAGATGAATATATTTAGCTATTAGAAATGAAGTTGAAGAGAGGAAGTACCTCATCGACATTTACGTCTGATGCAGTGAAACCAGGCTGAGCTCTGCCACTGAAAACAATCTCTGCAGATCCTCCAGATTTGGCCCCTCCCATGCTTATATAAATGTTTTCATCATCTGTCTTTACAGGATATACAAATAGTGACCTCAAAGCTGGAGTGAGGACCCTCAGCACAGGGTTTTTTGGGTACCACTCCTTTATTGTACCGGTCCTAAGATCAAATGTGCTATCTGTTGTAGGGCAAACTATACAGCCATCCTGTAAAAAAAAAAAGGTAAGAACAGAACTCACCCTAGTTCTTGTAATTGAGCATAGAATAAAAAAATAAAAGTAAAGTTCAAGATCCAATAAAAAAGTAATTACTATGTTTTGATTTCAAATTCTCTTTATGTATTTAGATTACAGAAATATAAAACAGAGAACAGGACACAGTTAAGCAATGTGTTTCACTACCCAACAACAATGACAAACACAACATTGCCAAGGAAAGATGATCCATCATGAGAGGAGAAGAAGAGGCAGAATAAGTTTTCACTAGTGGAATAAATTGTCTGTCCATGGAGCATAGACTTTGGATTGGATAAGTAAAAATATTCTATATATGCCAAACGAAATTGACAAACTATTTGTGTTGTGTCATGTCCTGGTGTTAAATTTATTGAAGCACAATTCTGAGCATGTCTACACGTCTACTCTTGTCCCAGTTCTGTCCTGTTTAAATGTGTCTCACATTGGCATAACACTCATGCTTCCAAGACTTAATCCATGAAAATGAAAATATAAGTGGAAAAGAAGTTCATGGACAGGGTAGACCTTAAACTGAAATCATATAACTTGCTTTACTAAAGATGGTTAATTAGAAAAAATGCTGAGTTTTCCTTGTGAATCCACAAAAAGTTCATTAAAGCATTAAAAATACGAGAATAGGCGACATTCATCGACCACATCGCTTCATATTCTACCAATAAATTCACAGCAGATAAGCTACTTCACCATGTAATCTTTCTCAAATTATCATCATGCAACTACTTTTAGCTGTAAGCTTTTCCCTTTGTCCCATCATATTCATCAGTTCCCTAGCAGGACAGCATGGACATAATCGAGTAAGAATATACGATACACACTTAACCAATCCCAAACCGTCTAAAAAACAGGACCCTTTTAAATTGAGTTTGACTACATGCTTAGTGTCACAGGTTTTCTTCGGTGTGACATTTAGTTTTCACTTCCATGTTAAATGAGATAAGGAAGCAAAAAATAACTGGATCTATGGCATAACTCCAGTCTCTTTGACTGAAACCTGAATTCCTAAGATAAGATTGTTTTGTATATAAAAGACTAAATTGGAAATGCCATATGCATCTGACCTTAAAGTTGCAAAAAAAAAAAACCTAAGAAATCAAGTTAGAATGTTAGATGGTGTTAGAGAGAAAAGATCAAAATCACCTCACTAATGGAGAGGATTACATATATATAACATAGACTTATATGAATACTCATTTACCCATATATCAACTACTAACCTATTTAACACATTTAACACTCCCCTTCAAACTGGAACATATATATCTAATATACCTAATTTGTTACAAGATACTTCGAATACACCTAAGGCAAGATGCTTTGTGAAGATATCTGCAAGTTAGTTAAAAGATGATGTATATAGAGTAGAAATAATTCCTTTCAATACTGTGTCCCGAATATAATGACAATCTATTTCAATGTGCTTGATTTACTCATGAAATGTAAAATTGTTTGCAATGAATATGACTGTCTGATTGTCACAATACATTAATATAAGTGTTTGCGCTATAAAACCTAGTTTTGTCAATAGTAACTTGAGCCAAATCATTTCGCTAGCAGTCTGTGTCTTAGACCGGTATTTAGCTTTAACACTAGATTTAGACACTATATTTTGCTTTTTACTCCTTTATGTAATCAGATTTCCTATAACATAAGTATAGTAACTAGAGGTTGATTTTTTGTCAACTTTGTCACTTACATAGCTAAAATCAAAATAAGCTTCAACTTTAACGTATCCATGCTTTTAGTAAATAAGTCCTTCGCCCAGGTATTCCTTTAATGTGTGCTAGTATCCAAAAAGCTCCTTTCCAATGAAACAATCGTCATTCATGCATGAACTGATTGAGAAGATCAACCATATATGAAATGTCTAGGCGAGTGACTGCTAAGTAGATTAACTTCCCAATAAGTTTCCAGTACCATCCAACATCCTCAAATAACTCAAAGTAGCAATCCCAAAAAGTATAGGTTTGATCAATTGATGTAGTTTCTAGTCTACATGCCAAGAGTCCAATCTCTTGAAGAAGATTAAGAACATACTTCTTCTATAACGGAGCCATCTTATCTTTACCATAAGTAAACTCTATCCCAAGGAAAAATTTTGGTTTACCCATATATTTTGTAACAAAGTGTCTTCATAAATACTCCCTTGTCTCCATGATCCCTCTCATGTTACTTCCAGTTAAAAGGATGTCATTAACATATATTGAAGGAATCACACTACCACTAGTGCATATCGTGATAAAAAAAGATCAACTACACCACTGAAAACTTCAAATCAAGCTCTCAAGCTCTGCTTGAGACCATAAATTACCTTTTTAAGATAGTAACTGTTTCTTCCATTGAGCAACATACCTTAGAAGTTGTTCCATAAGAACATGTTCTATAAAATCATCATAGAGGAAAATATTTTTTACATCAAGTTAATACATCTCAGATTGATTCATAAATATGCAAAGCAACATCCGAATGGAATTTAATCTAACCACAGGAGAGAAAATCTCAGCATAATCGATACCAAAGGTCTGCATGAAGCTGCATGCAGCCAGACAAGCTATATACCGATCAACTAAGCCGTCAGATTGATATTTGACGATGTAAACCCATCTACAACCAGCAACGCATCCATTAGTTGAACAAGGAACCAAATCTCATATACCATGAGATATAAGTATCTGCATCTCCTCGTCCATGGTAGCCTTCCATTATAGAATAAGAATAGCCTATTTGTAGTTCCTATAAATGTTCTCAAAAAAAAATGGACAATGTAAATTAACGAAAATTGGAGTGAAGACAATCATAAGAAATAAAATGAAAGATAACGTAAGTAATGATAGATTATTTATCCTGACAAAGAACAGTAGGAATGTCAAGATCAGATAGAACTGGACCTACTAATATGGAAAAGGAATCAACAGGATGTGTAATTAGTGGAACTTCTCTATAACGACGTGTGTATACCTGTAAAAGACAAGTAAAAGCCACAAGAGTTGTAGGACCTTCAAAGCTAAAAGGCCTCAACAAGTTCAGGAAAAAATACAGTAACATGAGACTTAGTGGAAAAGGAGAATGTAAAAAATAACATGAACTCAAAAAAGATAACATCAGTCAATATAATATAGCATCTAGTAGTCGAATTATAGAATAATCCTCTTGAATTCTAGAATAATCCACAAAGATACACTTGATAGACTTAGATTATAACTTGTCAAGTTTAGGATAAAGACCCTAAACATAATAAACACAACCCAAAACCTGAAAGAGAAGAAACAAAGCATCATCAGGACATAGGCAGCGAAACAGACATCCGATTAATAAGATAGAATTACATCAGACCAAAGATATTTTAGGACATTCGTCTAATTTATAAGAGTACGAATGACATCAAGGATGTAATGATGCTTTTTCTCAGTAATATTATTTTACTAAGAAGTATGTAGACAAGTAGTTTGATGCAACATAACCAAAGACAAAATTCGACAATCTCGTTTTGAACAAATTCCAAGAAATACGAGAACAATCATCAATAAAGATAATGTGGTACCTAAAACCAAACACTGAAGGTACATTAGAAGGATCCCAAACACCTGAGTGAATCGATTCAAAAGGACTATCATTAACAAAACTAGATGGATGACGATAGGTAACACAATGATACTTACCTAACTTACAAGACTCATACTCAAAAGACTTAACAGATAACCAAAGCAAAACTTGTTGAAGCTTAAGAAGAGAAGAATGACCAAGACGATAATGCCACATAAGAGACAACTTCGACTCGAATATGAAAGATAGAAGCCCTCTAAGCATTGCATCATGAACCAATAGATAAATTCCACAACCGTACTCACGAGTCATGGCCTAAACCAATCTTCTTCCCCGTCTTCAATGAAAAATGGGTTAAATGATATGAAAAAAAGGTTACATAACTGAACAAAACTTTGATAATGGTACTAATGGAAAGTAAATTAACAGAAAAATCAAAAATATAAAGAACTTTATCATGATGAAGATGTAAAGAGACTTGATCCATCCCTTCACCAGTAATTGAACAAAGCCTATCAAAAGAAATAGAAACAGAATGAATGTCAGATAAACGAGACACAAGACAGGTCAGTAAAAAGATCTCAGTTACGTGACATATGAGTGAAAGCATCAGAATCTATAATTCAAGAATTGTCTTTAAAGGCAAGATGTGCACTAATACCTGATGAGGTTGCATGAGAGGCTACCACAGTGTTCTGACTAGCCTTAAACAAGAAAAACTGTGCATACTCAACCTGAGGGAGGGTAACTGTCGTAGGTGTAACTGTATTGCCAATAGATTGATCAATAGTGACATTCTAAGTCCAATATGGTTTTCCAAGCTTGTCCCAACACTTGTCAAAAGTGTGATTTATATGCCTACATTGATCACACTTACAAGTTCCAAGTGTTCTCCATGAATTGTAACCCCTACCACATCCATAATCGTGGCCCCTAATGGAAGCAACCATGGTCGACTGATCAGAAACTAAGCTGATGGTGTCAGTAGATACACGTAATACATGAGCAAATGTGAAGGATAGAAACGAAACTGTATCTGTACCAAGTACTTACCCACGAATCTAATACTACACGAAATGTCGAAAGGAACTTTGCTACCGTCAAACCATCATGGTATTCCTTTAGGATCTTGAAAATAACCGTTTATAAATCTTAAAAATTCAAGAGATATTTTTCTTTTAACCATAAGTTTCCTTCAACATCTCCCATATTTTTTTTACTAGCGTCAAAAACATTACATCAGAGATAATAGTGGGTTCCATACTATTCATCAATCAAGATACGACACCACAATCAGTAGTAAACCAATCATCATAGTATCAGTCTTTGGGAGATGGCAAATCGTCGATGATGTACTTTATCTTTCGATGAGCACCGAGAAAGTTAGTAAAGGCTTTCGCCTATTGAAGGTAATTAGTTTCATTGAGTTTAATGGTGGCACCACTAAGCTTACGTAACCAAGAATTATCGGAGGTATTAAATGTGGAGGAAGATGCCATTGCACAAAGTACAGAGAGCAGTAGCAACAAAACAATGCACGAACCTATCTAAACAGCACACAAATAGGGCAAAAATGGCCTACTACAATAATTCCACGACTGCTATAGTATTCCTAACGACTGTTATAGTGTTTTCGACGATTTCTGGCAACTACTACAGTAATTTTGGTGATTTCTAACGACTACTATAGTGTTTTTAATAACTTCTAACAATGACAAGGTTGGGGTGGCCAACAGCTATGATTAGGTTTTCTAACCTATACTCTTGATACCATGTTAGAAGGAAAAGATCAAATCACTCCATTAATGAAGAAGATTACATATATATAGACTACATAAACTTACATGGATATTCATTTACCCATATATCAACTACTAGCCTATTTAGCATGTCTAACAGATAACATGTCTGCTTGAAATGAAAGATGACACTAGTACACTGTATGCCATAAACAACAATTGATGGATGATAACAAACGACTAAAGAGTTCTCATAAGCGACAAAAACGGATGGATTCACTTGAAGAACTAATTAGTATCACGATCCTCTCTGATCTAGAGTCAAAAGGATCATTAAACGACTAGCGGCGGTCAAGAACGTCGGTTCTTCCCTATGGTGCTGCCTCAACCAGATCACTCACAAGTCAACTATGGGTGAGAAGAACTCAGGTATGAGGGAGGTGAACCTCTACCTTTAACTGAAAGCTAAGGAGGAAGGAGGAGGAAGAAAAAGAAGGAATGGGTGCCAAGCTTTCTCTACGTGAGAAGGAAGACTCACCTCCACGCAGACGTATTTATATTACCAAATGAACTGTATCATAACCAACATAACAATTAAATTTTAACAAACAAGATTCCGTACCATTGCAAACTGTCGTGTAGCTAATGGATGCTAGGAATCTTCTCGACTGTCGACAACATTTTTAACAACTCAACGACTTGGCCTAACAACCTGCCCATTATTCACCAAAAGACCCCGACTACATCAACACTACTCCGTTGGACTGAGGCCAATCCAACCTAGCCTAAGAGCTAAGTCTTTACCAACTCCCCCTTCCCATAACATTAGCAACGTCCTCAACGACCCAAGCTAGAATTTTTTGTTAGAGTTCATCATATCTCTCCCAAGTAGCATCTTCCACAATGTAGTTGGACTATTGAATCAAAACCTTTGTGGTGGCAACTTCTCGATATTTGATCATGTGTTGATCTAGAATCTTTACTGAGCATTTCTCCTTCGACGAACTGATAGGCCAGGTGGGTGGAAATGAGCGTAGTGGTATAACGTCATTTTTTCCGTCTTAAGTTGGGAAATGTGGAATACAAGATGGATACATGCTCCTTCAAGACGCTTGAGCTTATAAGCTACTTCTCTGATATGCCTCAATATCAGGTATGGCCCATAGAAGTGAGCAGCCAACTTCTAAGAGTGTCAATCGACCATCAAGGCTTGCCAGTATGGGTGCAGCTTTAGGAAAACTAGATCACTAACAGCGACGGTCCAATATGTGCGACGAAGGTCAGTATTTCTCTTCATGCGCTCGATGGCCTTTAACAACTAGAGTAACGTGTTGACTACTTAAGTTACGTGTCGACTGCTTGAACTCTGGTTATACCGTGAACACAGGTGGAGAGTGTAGGTGGAGGTACCCCGTAGACTGCCTCAAACAGAATACACCATGTGGAAGAATGAAAAGAGGTGTTATAACATAATTCTCCTCATGCTAGCCACTGAACCCATGTATGATGCTAATCACCACAAAAGCATCGAAGTTATGTTTTGATCATCAGATTCACCTCCTCAGTTTGGCCATCAATTTGAGGATGATAAGCTGAACTAAGCTTGAGTTTGCTTCCCCAAAACCTAAATAGCTCTTGCCAGAAGTGGTTGGTGAATACAGCATCACGATCACTCACGATAGTTTTCGAAAACCCATGCAATTTGGCTACTAAGTTAAGGAACTGTCAGGCAAATGATGTAGCTATATATAGATACTTCATGGATGCAAAGTGAGCATACTTTGTGAGTCGATTGACAACCACGAAGATCACCGTATACCCCTTGGAAGGAGGAAGGCCCTCTATGAAATCTATGGAAATGTCTTCCCATGACCATTCAAGAATGGGTAGAGGTTGAAGCAAGCCTACTGGAGAGAGGGGTTCGACCTTCTGTCTCTGGCATGTGTCGCACTGTTGGATAAAATTCTTCACCTTCCTTTAGAGTCCTCTCCAATAAACATTCCTTCTTAGCCTCAGTGAGCTTGACTAACCATTTTTGTTGTATTAGGGTACTAATCTTTTGTTCAAATAGGTATTTAAGGCTTTTTTGATCCGTTCGAATGGTGAAGCTTCGTCTGAGAAGATACGATCTCCATTTCTTGACAGCAAGGAGAACGGCCAGCATCGTCTTCTCATGTTTGGAGAGGACCAGCTGTTTACCATGCAATGCTTAGCTTAGGAAGGCGATGGGTTGCCCTTGCTGCATAAGTACTGCACCCACATCCACTCTAGAAGTGTTGCATTCCACCACAAAGTTTTGGTTGACATCAGGAAACCAGAGAATAGGAGACGAACTCATAACAAACTTCAAATCATTAAAGGCATTGGTGGCTTCCTCATTCCAATTGAATCCCTCCTTTCACAGCAACACAATCAAAGGAGCTACTATGCTACCATAGTTCTTGATAAACTTGTGATGGTAGCCGGCCAACCCAAGGAACCCATGGAGAGCACACAAATTCTTGCGTGACAGCCATTGTTGAATGTAGAGAATCTTTTGTGGGTCAACTTGCACACCTTCAAAGGTGACAACAAGTCCCAAGTATTCAACTAGTTGAACTCCAAAACAACACTTAGACATCTTTGCAAACAGTTGATTCCTCTGGTGCACTTCCAACACTTGTCACAAGTGATCCAGATGAGAAGACTATGACAGAGAGTACGTCAAGATGCCGTCAAAGAATACGACCACAAAGCAACGAAGATATGGCTGGTAAAGGTTGTTCATCAAACTTTGGAAGGTTACCAAAGCATTGGTCAAGCCAAAGGATATGACCACAAATTCATAATGGCTGTCGTGAGTCTTGAACGCCCTTTTTGGAATATCTGGCTCATGCACTCCAATTTGATGGTACCTCGAGCGAAGATAAAGCATTAAATAGTAATGGTCTCCCTTAAGTTCATCTAGGAGTTCATCAATGACCGAAATTGGGAATTAATCTTTGACAATCTGTTAGATCATCAATGCACAATCTGAAGCTTCCATATATTTTTCTCACCAATAAAGACGAGAAAGAGGACAGACTCAAACCAGCATACACTGTTCCAACAACTAAGAATGCTCTCACCTACTTCTCCATTTCTTTTTTCTGATAGAAGGAATATTTATAAGGAGGCATGGATATAGTCTTTTGCTCGTCGATTATGGTATCTCATAGTCTTGAGGTTGTGGTAAAGGAAGTTCCTTCAGCTCTCAGAAGACTATGGAGAATTCTTCCAACAGGCTCTGAAGGTCGAGCAAGTGTTCAATCGAAGACTTCCCTTTTGATTCCTACACGGCATATATTTGTAATAATGCCAGGCACTTATACTCCTTTAATTCTTGTTTCAACATCAGAGGATCAATCCATTCCAATCCACTGATGGTAAGCACATGACCACCACCTGACGACCTCCATTACTAAACTGCAAGGTGCGTTCTTGCATATTCCATAAGATGGAGTCGAGGGAGTTGAGACAATGTATCCTTAGAATCACATCATATATTCCGATGTTCACCACCTTAAAATCCAGTTTCATGGTGATACCTTGGATTCCACCTCCACACCTTTACAATGACCACAAGTTGGAAGTTCTCCCCCCCAGCAATTGTCACCTTGTCCTTTGTTTCTCTATCAACAACAACAAAAGATTTACTGGTAGAACATGAGGGGCTATAAAATTATAGGTGCTTCTCGAATCAAACATGATTACAACCCTTTTTGTACCCATCTTTTCCAAATACGGAAGGTATGTGGACTTACACTGCCAAAGATAGCAAAGGAGGATATGATAGAGTCCTTCTCTCTCCTGTCTTCTTGAGCTTTTGGTTCCAAGGTTGTATACCTAATTCCCACTCCCCTTGAAGGAGAAATAAGGTCTGTTGTTTACATTGATGATCTTGTTCCCATTTCTCATTATAATGGTAGCACAATTGTTTGTCCAATCTCTCCATTTCCACAAGTGTCAACTTGTTGATTGGTAAGGAACTAGAGTTCCCCGGTGTAGTGCTTACTACCGTCCACTAGTTAAGTTTGCGGGTCATCGGAAGGTGGTTCCTGCTGTTCTTCCATTAGCCTTGAATCTTCTCCTCATAGATACGAGCAAGCTTCACTTCTATCAACATGGATTTAAGGTCATATACCTACACCACCAAACTAATCTCTTCCCAAAGTCCACTAACAAATATTTCAACTAACGCTACCTCCAGCATGCCTCTTGTTCGGTTTGAAAGTAATTCAAACTCACTCTAGTATTCCTTCATCGAGCCTCCTTACTTAAGCTTGGACAGTAAGGCGATTGGTTTGTCCACTAGAGTATTGCCAAAGAGTTACAACAAATCACTCTTGAACATCGCCCAAAAGATAGCATGGTTGGTATTCTTATACCAGTCGTACCACTGCATGGTCCCACCAAATAGGTGCAAAGCAGGATACCTCGCCCTCAGGTCATCCTTGATGTTGTGAAAAGCAATGAATTACTCAACCCACATCACCCAACTTGTAGGTTCCTTGACACCATTGAACACTAGAAAAATTAATTTGATGGAGGAACAACGTAGAATTCCACCTGGATTGGCTTGGACGTGATTAAAATGTTGGTGGTTGCCAATGCCTTCTATCTCCAGTAGGTTCCTTTCCGACGTGGCTTGCCTATCAATGCTCATTATATTCATCAAAGCAACCATCTCTTTGAGTACAACCCGAATCTCCACAACCTCCTTGATTTGTTCCTAGTGTAGCTAGAGATCCATCTTCTTCGTGGACTCCATCTTGTTGTCACCCTCACTTCTGGCATCGTAGAATGATGACTCAGATGGAAGTAACTCTGATACCGAATTGTCACGATCCTCTCTGATCTATCATCGAACGGCTCGAGGCAGTCAAGAACGTCGATTCTTCCCTATGGTGTTGCCTCTGCCATATCACTTGTGAGTCAACTACGGGTGAGAAGAACTCAAGTCTAAGGGAGGTAAACCTCTACCTCTACCTAGTAGCTAAGGAGGAACGAGGAAGAAGAAAAAAAAGGAATGGGTGCCAAGCTTTCTCTACGTGAGAAGGAAGACTCTCCTCCATGCAAATGTTTTTATATTACCCAATAAACAGTACCATAACCAGCATAACAACACAATCTTAACAAACAAGAGTCTGTGCCACTGGGGACTGCCACATGGCTAATGGATGCCAACCGTCGACAACATTCTTAACAACTTGGCCTAACAACCTTGCCATTATTCACCAAAAGACCCTGGCTATGTCGACACTACTCCACTGGACTAAGGCCAGCCCAGCCTCACCCGAGATCTGGGTCTCTATCAGAGTCCCTTTGCTCACATTGTCCAGTTCACTCATTTTGCTCGTATTAGACCGTTCATCAATCATGCCAAGTTTAGCCGAAATAAGCAGTACAATCTAATATGTCTTAAAAGTTTAAAACCAAGAACATCCAGGTTTGAAGAGATAAGCATGGCTCAATAATCAAGCTCGCTTCTAACGAATTCTCAGCATGTTTCTTTTCCACGGGGAGAATCATTGATATGTTATCCAAAGAATTCTTGTAGTTAGCAATAACTTAACATTATACAAGAGCAATCAAACCTTTAAAAAAAACAACGAACAATCTGAAATGCTGAACAAGGTAAAGCACAATTCATATATTCCCACACATTAAACTGTTCAAGACTGACAGAAAAATGGGGGGAATGAGAACCTGGGTAAGCTTGGCATTGAGCAAGCCCTCACTATACGCGCCCTCGGCTGGCGACCTGTTCTCGATGGCAAAGATCTGGTCTTTATACCATAACAGCAAGATAGTGTCCCCATCCTGCATAACCACCCTCCTCTCCCCCTTGGGAAGCGCCGCCACCGGCACAACCGGAACCCAGCTCTTCCCGTCATCACCAACGCCACCGCTACTGACCTCACCGGAGGGCTGAGCTCCGCCTTCGACAGAGGCCACATTGGAGACCTCGGCGGACCTGCAGGTGAGGAGGAGTCTCCGAGCAGAGGCGGAGATGGGAGGGAGAAGGAGGGGGTAGTGGTGACAACGGTGGGAAGTGGGGGATGGGAAGAGAAGGGCTGGAGTGGAACTGGCGGCTTTGGGCACAGCGGCCATCATTGGAAGCGGGAGAGAGTGGGGGCGCCGGGGAGTAGAAAAGAGGTTTGTTTGTTCGGGGTGGTTTTTCTTTTGATGGGTTATATAAGTGGTGGCGAGCGACTGGCACAGGATGACGAGGGAGGGAGAATATCCACGAGTTCCAACATAAGCCACCAGTCATTGTTGTTTTTCATAAATCAACACTATGCCCAGACGCAGCCCGTCAGGACCTGGACCAGGCCGGGCCGGGTCGGCCCAAAGGCTGGGCCGGGTGGGGCCAGGTCGGGCCTGATCGTACAGGCCATCGGTCTGGTACGACCCATGGTCCGTATGTGGGTCAGGTCTACGGGTCAACAGGTCGGGTCGGGTTGGGTCGGTTCATTGGATCTAAAAAAAAATTAAAATTATTATTTTTATTAATAAAAAAATATTTGAAATACAATATTTTTTTTACATAAAAAATATAAAAGATATTTACATTATTTGTTTACATTTTTTTTCCAATTTTTACATCAAGAATTATTCATTTTGGGGAGTCTGTTCTGCCTGTTGAAGTTGATGTCGCATCATCGTCTTCTTCTAATTCAGACTTCAAACTCAATCATTGAAGACGGTCAATCGCATCGTACCAATCTTTTAAGCAGACGGAGGCTTCTACAGACTTCTCTGATAATCTACATCTTTTATCATTTAATACTCTTTTTCCTGCAGAAAATGCAGATTCCGATGTCACAGTTGACGCCGGAATCGTTAGTAAATCTTTTG
>JAMKQA010039739.1:0-22623 GCA_024699735.1 Posidonia australis | reverse complement strand
AAAGCTCATAAATAGCTACTGTAGCATGCTTCCACAAATTACCACGAAATTCGCATAAAATGCCCACAAATCAGCATATTAACATCATAAACATGCTATTCTACATAATCACATCATTTCCACATTTTTTCATGCATTTATCATGCCTTTTCACACATTAGCCCTACTGTAGCATACTGCAACGGGGAACAGGGACAGAGAGAAGGGGCGGGACGCGTACCTGGCCAGCTCCCCGCGCGCGAAGCTGCAGCAGCCTCCCGCACGCACTGCCTCCCGCAGCCGCGCGAACCCGCACTGCCTCCGCCCGCACGCGCTGCCTCCTGCAGCACCCGCAGCCCCCCGCACTGCCGCACACTCCCCTGCTCCTCCTCAGTCGTGCGAACCCACTGCGCACAGAACACAGAGAAGCAACCACAACCAACACACAACTGGATTAACCATTAATAAACCATGTACAAATAATCGCAAGAAATTCCATGGTTTAAAAATAAATGGAAAAATCCAGGCACAGATGTTACAGAGTGTCACCTTTGAAAAGTGGTAGAGGTCCCGGAATTGGTAGGACTGGTGGTCCTTGCCTTACACTTGATGAAATGCTCTTTCCAGATTGCCCATTCTGGTAAGGAGGGCATTTGAAGTTGCTGCTGACGGGGCAGGTGCAGCTGAGGCCGGCTCCACGTATGTTGTATGGGTCACACATGTGCGCTCCTCCGGATCTACCCACATGCATCCTGGTGTCGAGACATGGGGTCCAGCATACCAGTGCAGGGGTGTTGTGTGTGGTGGTGTTTTGATGCATGCAGTGGCCTGAGTCTGATGCAAAGATGGATGGGAAGCATGCTGTGCTGTGTGTGATGGAGAGTGTGGGAGCAACAATTGTTGCATTGTCATGGAACTGGGCAACTGGCTCGAGAAATGCTGTGCTCCTGCCATGCCGAGGGGTAGGCCACCAAGTGATGGAGATGGATGTCGTGCAAAGTGTGGTGTGAATATAGGAGGCAGGAGAGGCGCTGCCATTGCTGGAGTTGTGAGTGGCTGGAGCAATGGTGAGGGCACAGGTGTAGTGAAGTGTGATTGTGTAGCTAAGGTGGGGCGCACCAAAACCTCAGGGGTCAAAGGAAAGGAGACAGAAGCCAGATCGAGGTCTAGAGCCATGTGTTGCAGCTTCTGGGCGAGAGCGAGCAGATGTTGCACTTGCATGGCAGAGGTCTCCTCGACAAGTGGGACAAAAGGAGAGGGCACAGGCAGAAATAGAGATATAGAAATAGCAGAGGCAACAAAGGGATCGACATCCTCAGGCACGCAATGGTAGTGCGCAAAAGAGGAGGAAACAACAGAAGAAGCAGGCAGAGACAAAGGGATCGAAGTTGGGACCCGATCTAGAGCAACAAAAGGAGACTTGCTGGTCTGCTAAGCCATAGCAGTCCACGAGTGGGCACAGAGAGGGCCAGCTGCCTATTCTGTCCCTGGCAGACACGCGCATGTCTATCGCACAAGTCACACGCGTAGTCAGGACGCGACTGCCGGAGACAGAACAGAGCAACGAGCTTTGCCTTTCTCCCAACTGCTAGGTGGAATGTGATGGTGTAATTGGAAATTAAATGCACGGGGATCTAGAGTAGATTATCATGAATGGATGCATGCCCTGGGTTAGGTCCTAGGATGCGTAGATATGGGGTGGACAAATGAATGAGGAGAGTGTGAAAGAGCTCAACTTGACAGCCCGTTTTGTCCCTGGCAAAACTACGCATGTCGATCGCGCAATCGGGGTGCGCCCATAGGAGACAAAACAGAGCTGCAAGCTTTGTCGACTTGCATGCCCACATGCCGTGACTCTAAAATGGATGCTATGCATGCATGAGCCTGAGGGGATGTCGGGGAATGTTCCTACATGCTTGGATGCATGGATGACCTAGTGGACGCCCCCACCCACCTATGTCGCCGGAGTTGGATTCCGACGTTGCCAGAGGTGAAGAAGGTGCTGGAAATGTGGTGTGGCATGGTGAAATGAGGTGCAATCATGTTGAAGATGACATGATTGAGATTTCGGATAAAAACAAGAAAGGAAAGAAGCTCGTATGGCAAGGGAGGTGGTTACCTGTATGTGGTGGGTTGTTCCCTCCAGCAGCGGCTCACGACAGCTGTTCCGGAGGCGTCAGCACTTGGGGCGACAAAAGTGGGCTCGGAGGACAGTGGTGATGTCAGGGAAGGCTTGGGTATGCAATGTGGGTGTCAATGTGGTGTTGGTGGCGTGGAGATGGTGGAACGGTGGTGCTAGTCAGAGTGGAGGTGTGGTGTAGGTGGTGATGGCCTAGGGGGCTGCTGGTTTGCTTAGGCAAGAGGGGAGGCTTTGCTAGAGGTTGGACGGGCTCTGGCACGAGGCTTTGGATGCAAGGCCAAGAGGGGACGTCGTGCTTGTTTTGGATGGTCAGAAGTTGTGGAGGATGGCCGGAATGGTTGGCTGGCAGTGGTGGTTGCTCAGGGACGGCTGGAGCTCGGAGTTTTGGATGTTCAGAGGGGCTAGTGGTCCAAGAGCGGCAAGAGGACGTGGGAGGGGTGTTTTTGTAGGTGGTCATTCGTCGAATTGCCAAGGAGGCGTGTTGTAGGCGATGGCGTGTTGGGGTCGCCAACGAAAGTTTGCTGGTTGCAGGGCATGGGCAGTGAGAGTAGGGGGCGGCAGGGCATGGCTGTGGTTGCGCGTGTGTCAGTGTGGTGGTGGCAGAGGTGTCAGGCAGGTGAGGTTGCAGCAGAGCGACGTGGCACCGTGGCTTGTACAAGGTACAGTGACAGTGACAGATCGAGCGGCTCACGCGGGACAGCCCTAATCCTTACAAGCATCCACGATGTTTAGGCCACGCAATCAGGCCATGCATCCCACTGACACAGAGCACTTGGGTCGGATTTTGGTGTTGGGCTTGGTGTTTTAGGGTTTGTGAGGCAATGTTTTGGGCTAATTTAGGGTGTTTGAGTTGATTTAAGTGTTTTGAGCTGGTTTTGGGGTAAAAAGGGGTTTGTAAGGGGTGAAATGCCTCGTTGCTGCTGGAGAGCGCTCTTCTGGAGAAATCCGCTGCGAGCGGTTGCCAAAATAGGGTGTCTGCACTATGATTTTGCAGTCATTTATCGGTAGACCTGTTTGGAAGGCAACACTATAGTCGTGATGGACTAAACCGACTCCCACAAATCCAACCAATACTCTAAGACACAAACCCAACCAATACCCAAAACTAGCCCATGTCTCACTCCAAACCAAGCCCAAGTCTCACACCAAAACACAAACTCAACCAATACTCCAAAACCTATCCCAAGTCTCACCCAAGTAAGCCCAAGCCCAAAATACAAATCCAAGCCTCGCCTACAAACCAAACCCAAGCCTCACCTAACATCGCATCCCAACCTTCTATTTTCAAACCTAAAATTTAAGGTCCCTATTAACTTCATGTTCCTATTTAAAGCCCACTATTCACATATGCATGAGAGGGGACTCCATGTCACTCACACCATAGCAACTAACATCCCATGCATCACGGTAGGCCTTCTCCTCCATTTTCACCCTCACCTTTGGCCATTAACACCATAGTAGTCTCCTCCACCATCACAGTAGCCACCATCAACTAGCAGTCACCTCACCTCTGGCCATCTTCTCTAGCCAGCCTCCTCCACCATCACAATAGCCACCATCAACCAGCAGCCATCCTTCACCTCCGTCACAGCAACCAACATCCCCTTGCAACCCATTACAGCCACCTACCAGGACATCCTTCACCTCCATCAAAGTAGCCATCATCCCATTGCAACCCATCATAGCCACCTACCTGCACATCCTTCACCTCCATCACAGCAGCCAACATCCCTTTGCAACCCATCACAACCATCTTCTCTAGCACATCCTTCACCTCCATTACAACAACTAACACATCACAGGCACCTACTAGCACATCCTTCACAACAACCAACATTCCCTTGCAACCCATCACGGGCATCTTCTCCAACACGACCTTCTCCTCCATCACAGCAGCCAACACCCCCTTTGCAACCCATCATAGCCATCTTCTACAATTGTAACATCTATGTCTGATTTTCCATTTAATGTAAAACCATGGTGTAGACACCCCATATGCTTGCAATGGGACCTAAAACTCTAAAACTAACCAAAATCAAATTCAAAATCCAAAAACCTAATTCAAAGCCCTAGAATTAATGCAAAACCCTAAACCTAATCCAAAACTTAATCCAAAACCCTAAATTTAATCCAAAACCCAAAAACTAATCCAAAACCCAAAATCTAACCCAAAATCCTAAAACTAATTCAAAACCTAATCCAAAACCCTAGAATTAATTCAAAGCCCTAAATCAAACCCTAAACCTAATCCAAACCCTAAACCTAGTTCAAAATCCTAACTTAAACCTTAAATCAAACCCTAAAACCTAAATCAAAACCTAAACCCTAAATCAAGCCCTAAACCCTAAGTCAAATCCAAAACCCTAATTTCAAACCCTAAACCAAATCCTAAACTCTAAATCAAACCCTAAACCTAATTCAAAACCCTAACTTAAACCTTAAATCAAACCCTAAAACCTAAATCAAAACCTAAACCCTAAATCAAACCCTAAACCCTAAGTCAAACCCTAAACCCTAATTTCAAACCCTAACAATCTAACCACTTCCCACTCCACCATAACAACCTATAACAACCTCTAACCACCCAAACAAGCTTAACAACTTCCTACTCCACCATAACAACCTATAACAACCACTAACCACCTAAACAAACTTAACAACTTCCCACCTTCATTAGAACAACTTGCAACCACCAAAACAAACCTAACTACTTCCCACCTTCATCATAACAACCTATAACAACTTCCAACAACCTCTAACTAATCATAACAAACTGCTCTAACAACCCTAGCCATTTACAAGTCTATAAATATCCCCCATTTGCAAGGGAAAAAAGAAGGGGAAAAGGAGAGAGAAAAAGCTTGGAAAAATTGAAAGGAGAACCACCAAGCTATTTTCTCTCAGCCAAAGCAACCAGAGAGGTCTAGGATTAGAGAGGAAGCTCGGGGAGAGGAAGAATTCCAGCTTCAGGCTAGCTTCGACGACCTCCAGCGGCCATCTCCACTGTCCTCGCAAGTATGCCCTCCACTGACCTCAATTCCTTCCAAAAATGGTCTCCTAGGTCTTCTTCCTTCTTCCCCAACCGATTCCAGCAGTGCCAGAGGGTTTCCTTGGCCGGAATCGATGTTTTACGGGTTGCCGAAGTTGTTTTTTCATGACGTAGGTGGGGGCACGAATCTAGTGGTTGATTCGTGCCCCAATGTGCTCGATCTTCTCCCTATGGTTCTCCTCCTACTTCTTCGATCCTCGGGACACCGTGGAACACCCGCTACCAGCCTCTAGAAGCCGCTCGCCGGAATCGCGACTCCTCACCGTTGTCGGGGAAGATGGTGAACAGTGGGTCTCGAACCGTCGACTCCAATCCCGTCGCATCTCTCCAAGCATCCAGGAACCTTCCACGACACACCTCTAGCACTCTGGAGTAGCCAATACCCCATTTCGAGCTTTGAATGGCCCCGCAGTCAAGCTCGTCGGGGAACACAACATCGACGACAAGCAAGATCAAAGGTTGAGAGGAAAGGCTCGATTCTTGCCTCTAGAGGGAAGAAAACGTTCCTTTCTACATTCCCAAGCTTCCTGGAGCCCTGAGCTACTGATCCATCGCCTCTAGAGCCTCCTTCTTCCACGACGCCGTCACCGGAACTGCGTCGACGGAAAAGGAGATGGGAAAAGGATTCCAGCCATCAAGCCCCTGATCCAAACTGATGGATCTCTTTCTCTTCCTCTCTTTTTGTTCCCATTGGGACCTGATGCATGATCAGGCATCAGGATGCCCCGGAAAGGGCATCCCAGGCTATCGTCGACGGCGAAGTTCCGTCGCCGGCGGTCGTCGTTTCTTTTTTCTTTAAAAAAAATAAAAAAATAGTTTTCTTTTGATTAAACTTCTGAGATTTTCTTTTCTTACACATAGGTCCTTGTTTCTTGCATTTAGGTCCTTGCATATATTTTTAAAACCATTTTAATAATGTTTGTTTTGAAATATTGCAGTGTGACCCCTGTACATTTATGTTAATGTTTTCCAGGCTTTAATGTTTGATAAAAACCCTTAGAACTACTTTTTATACATTTTAAGTCTAATATTTTGCATAAAAAAACCCTGATCTTCATTAAAATAGTTCTAAATGCATTTTTTCTGACAAAAATTGCAAACTAAACCCTGAGAATTCAAATATATACTCATGTGTGTTCAAAAATTGCATTTCAGTCCCTGAACTTCACTGATTTCACACAGAATGCATATCTTCTTGGGAGAAATTGCATAATAGTCCTTGAAACTTCCTATTTTCAAACATGAACTCTTTTTCTTGCACATTTAACCCTGAATTACTTCAGAATTGTTTTAAACACATGTTTTACTAGCAAAATTGCATATTGAACCCTAGGGATATTGAATTTGATCAAAAATGCATAGTTTTGCACATTTGACCCCTAACTTGTCCAAAATTACATAAAATGTGTTTTCCTATGTATTTTTGCTAATTTAGCCTCAGAATTTCAGCCTTCATTCAGAATTTGTGAATGTTGCACAAAAGTCCCTAGAATTTACATTTTTCACTCACACATGCATTTTGTACATTTTATTCTCCTTTTCACGCATATTTTCTCATGCCTTCTTCCTTGCATCGTGCACACATTTCTAACTCATTTCAAACTTGATTTTCCCATTGTTTCCCGGATTTCTTTCGACTTTCATGATTTTGATTTGATTTGGTTTTCCATCGCCCGAGGGCATATATTAATAGGCTTGATAATGCCGACATTGACTCAAATGAGGATTATTTTCTCCAATTCTATTTTCTCGGATTTTTTCGAGTTTCCGTTGATTTGTGTGACGCTTTTCGAGTATTCTGGATTTTCACGATTTTCCTTATCGCCCAAGGGTGTACAGTAAAGCGGCATTTTCAATGCCTACATTGTCCCTCGGATTATCATTTTTTCTTTTATTCATTTCTTCTCTTTGATTTGGCATATTTTTGCAGTCATCTTAAGCATGTGCATTCAGAGTAGACAAGCAGACACACAATAGACCATTAGCAAGCAGGAAACCTAGAAAGACCAATTTCTTCAGGTGTATGGGGATGCCTAACTCCTTCCCCATGCGTAACAAGAATCCTTACCCTTTCTCTGGCCCGTATTGATTTGTGCACTACATCCTTTAGGCATGGAGCATGCATATATTTTCTTCGCCTTGATTTCTTTTGGTTTTTCCTTTGTATTTGGTTTTCCTCGTCTTTCCATTAAAAGACTAGGTGGTGACTCCTTTCCTTATCCTTTTCTTATCTTTTCTTGGTGTTTCCAAGCCCAATCTTCTTCTTTGGATTCACCATCTTCGCCGTGACCGTATCGGGACTCCTCTTGTGCTTCCACGCACCTAGGAGAGTCGTGCAGGGTTCCACCGGCATGGTCACACATGAAATTTGTTGTATTATTTGAATATGGGTTATTAATGGATAATTAAGGTTGTGTTTGTTGTTGTGGTCTCTCACAGTGTATTTGTGTTCTTGGTTTCCCCTGGTTGTGTGACTTCTCTGGCGTTGTAGGTCTATATGTGCATCTTGGGACCCGTGTTTGGGGGTGAGACCCATTGAGACTTGGTCTTGGTCAAAGGAGCCTAACCCAACCTCCTTACTAGGCACGAGCCCCTCTCGTCCATGCCTGTGATCCCTACCATGGGAGGGAAGCCCATCTCGTCCCTTCCTCGGTAGGGAGGTTGGTAGTGGTGGCCGACGAGAATCTAGGGGTGGCTGGCGAGGCGATGGAATAAGAGGTGGTGGTGGTGTCGAGCATCGGAGGCACAAGCTGGGAGAGAGTGTGAGGAGAAGTGTGCTGCGAGAAGGTGGGAGGAGAGCTTTGTGTGGAAGGAGGTTGTGCGGGCAGAGGAGGCTTGTTTTGAGCCTCGTCGAAGCACGTCGGGTGTGCGAAACGCACCGGAGTAAGGTACACGTTCCCCTCCCATCCCTGTTTCTCGGTTAGGCCTTAAGGGGTGTTCTTGTGATAAATCATGTTTAAATAGGGGATGTGATGGGAATGATATGAATAACATGATTATGATGAGATCATGCAATTTCATATTGAATTCGTGGGATTTTGCTTATGGTTTTGGATGCATGCTATAGTAACTTCGTACGAGCTCTAAGCCTTTGTGATTTTCTATAGAACAAGTTTAATCGTTTTGTGTTTGGATTGAGAGGTTTTGAGGTAGACTTGGAGGTCTACACCCCATGTTTTACTTGTGATTTATGTGGTAGATTTGATGGGTTTGCCCCTCACTCCCATTTTGGGGAGAAGAGACGACACTAGTTGGGGAGGTTTTTTGCAATCGCAGAAAACGATATGCCAAACTGGGTTTGGTATGCCGAAATGCCCCAGTTGGGTCCCCTAAGCCACTGATTCGGATGACTAAAGGTTTTCGGTCAACCAAATCAAAGGATTTCAGACAACCAGATGAATTTGGTCGACCGTTTTGGCAGGAACTGGTAAAGCTGTCAGAGATTAGGAATACCAAAATATTTCGATCCACGGTTGACTGGGACCCTATTCGGTATGCCAAATCAGGACCTAGAACTATATTGAGAAATGTTTTGTAAAATGTTAATAAAATGAGATAAATGCATGAAAAATGTGTGAAATGCATGGAAATGAATTATGAGAAGTTTCATGTAAACATATTGTTTTAATATTGTTTTCCATAAATTGTTAAACATGGAAATGAATGTGGACCCATGAGAGGGGTGAATACATGGTATGATGAACCATGAAATGAATGAGAATGTGAATGATTGATTTTGAGAACCATAGATGAGAAATGTGAATAATGATGTGTGAGATTTATAAAGGGTTTTATGAATGAAAACTAGTTTTGCCAAATGATTTGAAATGAAAATTTCATGTGATTTTAAAAGAGATTTCTGAGATTTGTAGGAACCACAATTAGGCCAGGGCTTGCCGACAAGGGTAGTGAGACCTCTAGTGATGTCGGGGATGTGTCCTTGGTTGTGGTTGCCGAGTTATGGTCTAGGGTAGGAGCCTTGAGACTATGGTGGTACTGTAGGACCCGAGGTATGGTAGACTTGGACTACCCTTAGTGTAGGTGTTGGTCGGGTATAGGGTTAGAGCCCCCATGTGCTCGAGCATTAGGGGTCATGAGGATGCACTCTGTGCTTGTACCGGTGAGGGTATGCTTTTGAGGTTGTGGCTAGGGCGGTTGAACTCTTGCGTAGGGTGGTTCACCGCGACATTACAATATGGTCGAGGATGAAGCATTGACAACTACTTATGGCCAGATCGATCGCCTGTGGCTAGGGTGATGCGATCAGTTTTGAGATATGGATTGAGATTTGTGTTTAAGCTAGTTTCCAACCTTGGTTTATTGTGATTTGTAATAATGGAAATGAAATGTGTTTTGTGGCTAAAAGACTAGATTAAAATGATTTCATTGATTTGTGCATAAAGATTTGCTTATGAGCGTGAAGTTTTAAAAAGGGAAAAGAAAGTTTTGAAATAGCATCTTCTACCAGTTTTATCGAATCGCGTGTGTTGGTTTTTCATTGGTTGTGGTTTTCTTGAGGTTTCTCAACAATATGAAGTTTTTTTCTGGTTTTGCTGTTATTCTTGGGGCATGTACTGGGTGACATTCCTGTCACTCACGTGTGGTTTTCTTTTTGCTTGTCTTAGGTTCTTAGAAGGAGGTGCAGTCTTGTCTGGTGCATTACTTTAGAGCCACTTTTGCTGCACATAGGTTTGGGTGTTTAGTTTTACTCATTTAATTCTATTAATTTAGATTTAATTAGTTGCCTTGGGTAGTGTCTGTACTATTGTGTAGCGCATGGGAGCATTACAACAACCCTCCTCTTCCATCACCCACCAGCACCTTCGCAGCCTTTCTCCTACATCCTCTCAACACCCAACACTACAACAATTCTCCATTTCGTCCAACAGCAGCAGTCCTCCTCTTTATCAGCACAACCCATCACACCACAATTGTCCTCCTCATCCTCTCAACCTCCAACCCCTAGTAGCCATCATAGTGTAGCCCTCCTCCTCCATCACTCTTCCTGCTTGTAGTAGTAGTCCACCTCCTTATCCTCACAGACCATTGCACAACCATCCACCTTCAACCCATCATGGCAATGCCACAGTAACAGCCCTTCTCTTCCTCACATCTCATAGACTACACACAACAGCCCCATCCCAGCCATCCTCCTCTTCCATCTCCCATCATCCACCACAACAGCCCTCTTCTCTCCCAGCACTGCAACAACACTCCACAGCACACACTACACATTGCATAGCACACACAGCGACTAGCCACCATCTCTGGCAAACCACTTCACAACCCCTTGCAGCACGACACCTCCACAACACCACCTCCAACTCATTGCCTCCATCCTCAACACCAAAAATCAAACCACCACCCATCTTTAGTAGTAGTCCATTCATACAACATGGTCAGTGGCACGTTCTATCGTCCTTAACCACAACGTAGCCTGAGCAAGCTGGAGCACAATCGGAGGAGGCCGTGAGCAATGATTCATCGAGCCTCAGAGGAGACACATCTTGAGATCACGAACTAGGTGAGTTCTCTAACATGACGTAGCTCTCCCATCCTCATATCACATTAGTTTGCCTACATTCTTTGCTTGTTGGAATGTTTTTTTTTTAATGTATGTAGTAGAATATGGTTTCAGTGATTTAGATTTTATTTTTTATTTTTTTTCCTTTTGTCTCTAGTGTTTACATGAATCCAAACCTCCCTTCCATATAAACCTTGTTGCATTTAAATCAGCTGGTTCTTTCCCTTTCATTCAGTTTATATGATGTTGTTTATGATCAGCTGCTGTCATCAATTTTATCTTGGTGTTTGTCATTTGTTGATTCTCTAATTTGGGCCAATGGTCTTGCAATGACTTGAGGGTGAGTCTAATGAATGGGTTTCAAGCCCCATTTGCAAGGCCCATGCAAAACACGAGAAAGAATCATTCAAATTAGAGAATCTGAGAATACATTTCGGGTGTGTGCATTGGTTTTAACTTCGCCATGTATGCCTTGCTTTGATTTCATCATAACTCTTGATTGAACCATTGGATTTGCTTGATTTTTTCCCTAAGTTTTCCTTGTTAAGTGGACTTCGATTTGGGTCTAAGTTTGATTAAATTATATGTTGGGTTAAGAGGTTATGGCCTTTTGTGTTACAGCATGTCACTCTATGTTTTTCCCTCTCTATTGCATATGTTTTTAGTGTTTGCTGCATATCTTGCTCCATGTTCGTAGTTTTTCGATCCGTCTTCTCAAGCTTTTAGATCAAATATTGTTGTTCGATTTGCATACCAATATGAGCATATTCTTTAACAGATGCTAGGAGATATCACCCCTAAAATTAGCCTTATTTCATGCATTCATGCACTTCTCTGTTTTGTCACTATCGGTTTTGTCGATATTTACTTGTTATCTGACCATTGGATTGCCTTGATATTCATTTCAGATTTTGCTCTCTAGATTATCTACACATCGGTATATTATTTGCATGCTTCTGATCTTGGTCTTGGGAGTTGTGAGTCCTCATCGTTCAGCATGATCTTGCTTTCGGCATCTGGTAGTCATCCATTTGGGTGATGATGTTTACTCTATCGAATTCATTTGACCGACAGTCTAAAATTCATATAGCACGACTGAGCATTAGATCGCATGTTTTTTCCACCCCCTCGCATTTCATTCACATCGACATGACATCAAGCATACATTCTTAGACATAAGTAAGCATGCATTTGCATTTGCTACACATATTAGTGATTAGTTGAGAAAGACCGATTTGTCGGCCATGTGGAGGTGCCTAATACCTTCCTTTTGTATAACAGGAGTCCTTATCCTTTCTTTGGCACACAATGACCCATGTGTTGCATCCATCTAGTATGGAGCATCACTTTTAAAACTTGCATTGTTTTCAATTCATTTCTTTGCATGGTTTTCCTCATCTCCCGTATTTAATAGACTAGGTGGCAACTCTTTTTCCTTATCTATTTTTATCTAGTTTGCTTGGATGTTTTATAGTTGAGTATCCTTCCTTGGATTTACCTCTTTGCTATGACTATATCGGTCCATGAGTTCAGCTTTCGTACTCGACTCGTGGGTCAGTTGCCAACATGTCCATAGTAGCACCATGGAGGGGTCCGTCAGGAAGGAGGAACAACTTGTGTTGGCTTGGACACTTTAGATGGGAGTTGCTATGAGTTGGATACTCATTTGAGTCTGACTCTCGAGTGATCCTTACCTTTGGTTGTTGATGTTCCATTGGATGTTGAGATTCTTGTGGCCTTAGGTTGGGATGAGTTTCTGTTGTAGTAAGACAATATGGTTACTTGTGGTTCTCGTCTATCGGAAAATCACAAGAGGAACTATCCATCCTTGTGACTTGTGTTGGCCAGAATGGTGTGTGTGCTTCGGACCTAATAGAGTGTTAGTCTAGGAAGTAGTTCCTTGAGATAGATAGTGCTTGGGATAGCTAATTTGTTAGAACACTCCAATCATATGAAGAGCTTTGTTGTGTCTTAGTGATTAGATTCTCTCATGCAATGGATTGGAGGGGATATCCTTGGGGAGATGAGAGAAGATATTGAGCATGTCGTGTGAAGTTTGGCTTGTTGTTGACCGGTTGAGCATCAGAGTAGCATAGTGGATGTTGGTGAGAGTTGGTTGCACCTTGTCATCCTTTTGATCTACGTGTCTCCAGAGAGACTCAAAATGCTTCATGACTCTGGAAGACATTGTAATGAGCTTGTGGTTGGAGATTTTGTGTCCTAAAGGGACCACCATCTAAGGAGTGATGGAGTTTGGATCTAGGGAGAGCTGTGTTTTTGGTGCCATTCTGTACCTTGGTAGGGGTGAGATGGCTTCGTGGAGCATAGATTTTCCCTAATGGTCCTTGAGCTATAAGCGACACCATTGTGTTGGTTGTTTGGGGTCGTGAAATAGACATTTGAACTTGAAATCCTCAATCATTACCTTGACAATTTTGAGGACGAAATTCCTTTAAGAGGGTAAGGAATTAACGACCTAGATCTTTGGCAGTATTTTAAGTCAGATATGTAATTTGGTATCTAGGTGTGTTAGATGCTATAAATGATACGTCTTATGTTAGATGTAAGAAATCTCACGTCCAACACCTAGAATACTGTTTCTTGGCTTTTGGAGTGTTAAATGCTAATATGCTTGTGTCCTACGTTAGATGCAATGTGGCCTGCATTTAACACCTACGAGTCTTAGTGTTAAATGCGTGCATGCATGTGTCTTATGTTAAACGGATGGATAGACGTGTACAACACTTTGAATTTGTATCTAGAAGTTTCTATTGCCTATTTATATGCATGGGGGTGCCTTCCTTCAAGAATCCTCTTCTCTTCTTCCTTAGGGTTGCAAGGGAAGGTTTCTAGGGGTTTTAGGGGTGTTTCATGGGTGAGAAAGAGAGAGATGGAGGCTTGCAAGGTGGGCATGGCATTACTTGGTGGTGCTTGGAAGAAGGAGGAGAGTGTTTCCTTCGATGGTCATGGTTGTGGTCATTGAGGGGGAGCTCCGGCAACCACCAGTGGCTTTTGATGTCTAGCTTGGCCAGAGGACTTGGCTTGAGTAGGTGAGTGGTTTGGGTCTTGAGTTCAAGTTTCCTTTCTCCTTCTTTTCCTTTTCTTTGGGTTCAAACTCTAATTCCTTGGGGTTTTTGCTGCTACATGGGTTGCTGTGGGAGTAGTGAAGGACAGAGGATGCTTGAGGAGTACTTGGAAGGCTTGGTGGGAGCTCTGGATCAATGAAAGCTTGCTTGGAGTCAGGTGTCCCTTGGTGCAAGGTATACACTCACTTATGGATTATTTTAGAATGTTTTGATAGTTAGATTATGTTGTTTGCATGCGTGGTTGATGCTCTTGTGGGTTGTCTTAGTTGCCATGATTTTATGGGGATTTTTGCATCCCTGGGTTGAGGCTTTTGGAGGGATCTTTGATGTAGGTGTGTAGGATGCAACTTCTAGTGCACCCTACATTGGACGCCCATGACGCTGCGTGTTACACTCTAGGCTACCTACTGTTGCTATGACTTTTGAGTAGAGGTTTAAATGCATATGGAATTGGAGAATGAATGGCATATAGTAGGTTTTATGGTATTTTCCATCGTAATTCAATATCTATATTTTTTTATGAGCATGCACGATAGATTTTTGAGGAAATATAGTTAAGAACTTGTGTTCTGGATGTAAGACACAACCCTAGTGGAATCTAACATTAGACACTAAGGTCTCAGTGTCTTACATCTCAGGCAGTAATTAGAATGTATGCTTAATGAGAAATAATATAAATGGACTTGGGAATTTGGTAATAGACTGCATGCATGGTTATGCTGTTGTTTAGTTATATTTTGACGCCATTTGTGAGATGATTAGAATACCAGAGGATTTTAGTGGAAATTTCTAAGAAAACAGTATTTTTTTGTGTTGGATGCTAGAATTGGTAGCGTCCAATATTGGATGTAGAGGATCCAATGTCCAACACCTAAGGGTTGAATTTGGCTTTCCCTTGGTATAATAAATTGATATGATGATTTAATGAGTTAAGATTTCCCTTAAATGGCTCAATTATGTAATAGAGCTCATGATTAATCACAAATAATGATTAAGTTAGAGAATTAGTTAATTTGTGTGTGTGGTGTGCAATGAAATAGTTTAGGAGCACAATTCAGTGTGTTGGACATAGGCTAGCTTGTGTCCAACACTTGGTTTCTAGAGCTTAAGCTCCTAGGGTGTGTTTTTGATACTATTTGGTCTTATAGTTGCACAAGAACTTTGAGATCGTTGCCTTGGTTCTGTGTGGTTTCTTTTGGGTAGATTTTATACCTAGAAGGTGTTGTTTTTCCTTTGTTGCTGTTTTGGGTGTTTTCTTGGGTTGAGCATGTTTTGAGCCAGTTTTCTTTATGTGATTTTAAAAGGGCTTTCAAAAGGATTTTTGAGGAAATATGGATTGTTTTGGAAAATGATTTTCCCAAGGATTTGAAAAGAAAAAAGATACGTGGTTTGTGGTGACTTTTCGTGATGGTTTTCCTATGCGGTGTTTGTAGTACTTTGGAGGTGATTTTCGAAATAGTTTTTGAAAATGGTTTCCAAAAGAATTTGGAAAAGAAATGCATGGTTTGCAATGATTTTGGAAAAATGATTATTCAGATTTTGAGGGACCAAGAAATCGAAGTTTCTGGCCGACGGACCAGGGACAATTGATACCCCTAGATGGTCAAGAGTCAGTTGCCTAGGATGAGGTTTGTGGTTTTTTGTAGGTTTTGCTAGAAACCATGTGAACTGTAGGGTCACATTGACGGACGAAGGATGCTTGGAGGGTCAGTTGCAAGCCTGAGATCATGGTTGTTGAGTAGTAGGAGTGTCATGAGTCGTAGAATCGTATTGATGGACCAGACAAGACTGATACCTCTGGATGGTCATGTAAAAGACCACAGTTGTAGTTGCCAAGCAAAGTGCTGGCATGGTCAGGGGTCTTGGCCAGACCTTAGGTTGCCCGAACATTGAGGACACTGAGAGGATGTATCCTGTGTTTGGCCTAGAGCAGACCTTTGGAGGGTTTATAGAGTATGAGCCTGGGATGGATGAACTCCTACATAGGGTGGCTTATTCGTGGTAGTGCTGTATGCCTCGGGGTTAGAGTCCCTGAGGAACTGCTTGTGGGTTTGTTGGTCGCTGGTGGCCATAGTGACACGGTAGGTTTTCATGCTAGGTGTGTGAGTTTGTGATTGTAGTCTTTAAACTCTGATTTAGTTTTTAGGTCTCAGTCTAGTAGAGACCTTGGTTTTGGGACACAATTTTGTGTAGGCTTTTGAGATGTGGTTTTGTACTAGTTTTGGGCTTGGTTTGAAGTAGAGTAGCCAATTCAAGTGTGCATAAAGAGTTTGCAAAAGATGCATTTGTTTTGAAAGAAAAGAGAAAAGTGGTTTTGAGAAGCATGTTTTAAATGATTGATGCTTGCTGGGCAATAAAGAATATCCTTGTTGAGGTTTTATGGTTTGAGATGAGATCCCTATGTAGACACCTTGATTTTGTAGTCATTTGTCAACGGATCCCTCCAGAAGAATTTACTTCGGCTACGATGAGGCGTTCCCAACACCAGAACCGACCCTACATCCTAAATCTTATCCAATATCCCAAACCAACACCCTAACCCACTCAAAAGCCTAAGCCTTTAATTACACCTATAACTCAAGCCCATTAGTGGTCCAAATACTCAAAGGAATGGGTCTAGAATCCATGCAAAAGGCTCTACATGGGTCAACCATGTCTTACAACTGTGGGTTAGAATCATGGATAGGAACTGTAGGTTGCCACAGCGAATGCATTGGGTTAGCAACAGTACTTGAGAGATTAAGTTGTCCATTCACTTGTGGAGTATTTGATTCATGCTTCTCATTAGCTTGCATAGATCTAGGCATACACCACTTTATATCTAGATCATGAAGCCCTTCATCCCATTTTAAATCTTGATCACATCCCTCATTCTAATCCTAACCATTCCACCTGAGTTTGTTACACATCTACGTCTCAAATTCATCCCATTGCCTATATATACTTCTCCGCCTTGTCCATGACGACATTGCTCTTGAATGCCCATTGCCTGGCTCATAGATGCCAACCATTTCCCCACTAGAAACCAACGACCAGGCTGTCAGAAGTCAACTTTCTTTCTAGAGTGAGCCATTGAACAAACCACCATCGATCTCATAGCCACCTCTTTAGACACATTGCAATCCTGGCTCATAGAAGCCAGCTCCACCCCTTGTCCAGCCTATAGAAACTGACGTTCATCACCTAGTCCAGCTTCGAACACCTACAACCCCTCCACAACATCATAGTCCAACTTACTTGCCTCCACCGTCGCCGTTCGTGTAGCACACCTAGAGTATGTCGTCAACAAGAGGAGAAACAAGCAGCTGAAACATAGGTAAGTACATCATCCTTGACCTCTAATCTTCATTCCTCTGGCATCATCATGTTTCCTCGATGCTTTCTGGACTATATTTTTCCGTGTTTTCTACTACATGTGCATTATCCTTCGCCGACGATGAGTTCCCTATCCACATGAGGCCGACGACCCTTGAATGTGGATGGAGACATGTCTAGGCCTGTGTTTCTTCTCCTTGCATCCTTCTCATGTTATTTAGAGGAACTAGAGCCTGTAATTCACAGTCCTCCCCCATGGCTGTCGGATTCTGACGAGCTTGATGGGTGAGGAAGAGGAGCGACTAGTTTTTTCTGCTTTGCATCCCCACTATGTATGTTTATCTCCTCCTACCTGCTCCACTCCTAGACAACGTCCACAGAGCTCATCGGAGCTCATGGTTGAATTCCATGGTTGTAAGAGATGATGATATCTAGTAATAAACCTGAGAGGTGGAGAGAGATACATTTGCATCCCCCGATTTTTTCTTGGCCTTCCTAGACACTCATCATAGTTCATACATGTTTCCTCTGTGATTAATTGCATGTTTGCATTGCTTTGAATCTTCATCATGCGATGAAAAGATCATTGCTTTGTTTAGTATACTTGGTATGCATGCAAGAGCCGTAGACAGGGATTGTGGACAGCCATCGTGGCCTACTACTGTGGATTGCTGAGCCTAGAGCATGCAACAAATCAGGGCACACACATACTTGCATCCTTTATTTGTCTTGATCGTAGTTTTCTTGCATCTAGATCTTACCCTTTGCATGTTTTACACATTTATCATGGCATCAAGCATTCATTCATCTAGACATATTTTAAGCAACATGCATCCATTTACAAGGCTTTGCATTATTATCAAAAGGAATACACTATTTGGCACTTAATTGCTTACATAGCCACACAGGCGAGCGAACTAGTCAAGAAAGATCGATTCGTCGGGCGTATGGAGGTGCATAACACCTCCCCCAAGTGTAACAGTCGTCCTTACCCTTTCTTTGGCTCACAATGACTTGTGTCACATCCATTTAGCATGGAGCATTCATACATCTTTATTTGCATTGTTTTTTCATATTTTCTTTGCATGGTTTTCCTCGTCTTTCGTATTCAATAGATTAGATGGTGACTCCATTTCCTTATCCTTTTCTTATTTTGCTTTCTCTTTGGTGTTTTTGAGTTGAGTATCCTTCCTTGCATTTACCATCTCTCTGTGACCTTATCAGTTTGTGCGTTTGGCCTTTTCGTGTCACGTGCAAGCAGTCACTGGAATGGTCACACCTTGTTTCGGTGACGTGTTTCGGTGGTAGATCTCAAGTTTTGAGAGATCTAAGTTTTTGTTTTTAAGATGATTTTCCTCGATAAATTTCACAATGTGTGGGCGTTTTGTGTTCTTTGGCATTTATGTTTCGTGGTGGATTACAGTGATTTTGGATTTCCTACTTTGATGTGTTAGATTGTTGAGGTTTTGCAGGATTTTGGTTTGGTTTTGGTGTGGTCTTGGATTTTGGCTTTTCGATTTTTTGTCCAATTTTGTTTCAGGTGGATGTCTGCTGATTGATCTATTCAGTGGTAACTCATGTGTGTTTTGTTTTATATTTTTCACAGGTATAGGTTAGGCATTGGACTATGTGGCTAGTGCACATTGGAAGGAGTCACGTTGCCACACATCAGAGGTTTTGAGTAAGTATGTAGTTTCATATTTATTTCCTGTTATTTATGCTTTACAGTATATGCGGTGATTTAGTTTTGCAATTAGTGTAATTAATCGAAGAAGAAGAAGAAGAGCTAGGATTGGGAGTGACACTAGGGCATTACATCTAGCTTTTGCCTTTTTCACAAAATCTAATTTTAGACTAGAAGCTCACTCACTTTAGTTTTTGCTTATGCCATATTTCTACAACATATGTTGTGTCAGCTTCTATAATAAGGTGACTGTATTTTCTATCAAAAACTAAGTATTAGAATGTGAACCAAACATAGCCTGAGTGGGTAGGCTTTATTCCAAAGAGAGGTGGTGAAGATTTTGTCTCCTCATTTAGCCTTAAAAGATTGAAAAAAACAAGAGACGTCAACTTCATCCCCAGTATGCAATGTCTTGGTTCTTTTTCAGAATGCAAAATCTTGGTTATTTTTTAGTTGGATGGAGCACAATCCAACACTATTGATCGAGCACTATCCAACACTCAACTCAGTTTGTAGAAGAAAAGATGCTAAACAATGAAGAAAGCTAGGGTGATAGTAATGTTGTAATGACTCCCCAATTGCTACCACTCAACCTAGTTACATTTGTATTTTCTTATTAATTTTTGCAACAAAAACTAAATCTAAACTAATGCTATAAGCACAATTAATAGAAATAAACAACTAAATTAACTGAAATGAAACTAACAACTTATTTACTCAAAAGTCCTGATGTGTGGTAGTGTGACTTCTTGCATGTGCACTAGTAAGATCCTTTTCCTATCTTGCACCTATAAGAAATAGTAAAAAACAAAGAACACATGAGTGACCACTTAAAACAGTCACCCAACACACCCCACCCAAATACACACAAACGACTAGGAAAACAACGCTAAGGGACTAGGCGTAATGATGCCAAAGGCAACAAAGCACAAGCATCACACCTGGATGCCTCTGGATGCCTTAACACCATAACAGGGCAATCCATTGACACTTAACAAGCAACAAATCCTTTAAAACATGCCTTTGAAAACAACTTTCTCTTTTTCCTTTCAAAACCATATGCACGCTTTTCAAAACCTTTATGCATACTTGAAATGGCCACTTGTGCCAAGTCAAGTCCAAAACGACACACACCACCACAAAACACACAGTTTGATCCCACACACTCTCTATGCAGACTAGACAGCCAACGGTGACTAGATATTCTCTATTGTATCCAGAACACCCCACCATAGCATAAACAATACCAAACACATAGCCACTACTCTGAAAGCCACGGCCTACTCTAGACTAGAGCTTGATTTCCTAGATTAAGACATAGTTGTGACCATGCTAGCAACTGGTCGTGCGAGATGTGAAAGCCATGCACATGAACCATTAAGGCCATGGTGAAATGGTAAATCTGAGGAAGTATCTAGACTCGAAAAAAACCAAAGCAAAAGCAAAACAATGAAGGATGAGGAAAATGGAGTTGCCACCTAGTCCATTAAGTATGGAAAATGAGGAAAACAATGCAAGGAAAATGTGATAAAGGCAATGCAAATGTGCAACTATGATGATCCATGCCAAATGAATGTGACACATTGGTCATTGTGGGCCAAAGAAAGGATAAGGATTCCTATTATGTATGGGGAAGGTGTTAGGCACTCTCATGCGCCTGACGAGTCAGTTTTTCATGGCTTGATTTACTTACATGTGTGGCTAGGTCGGCATATGATTGCAAAATAATGTTTGCCCTTGGGCAAGATATGCGATGCCTTGCAAATGGATATATGCTCCTTAGTTATGCCTAGTGGTCAATGCTTGATACCATGCTAAATACAGGTAACACATGAAGGGAAAACAGATTTGAGCGCAAGAAACCAAAAGCAAGTGAGGAAACCATGCAAATAATTGCTTTTCCCTACTGTTTGTTCTGAACCTAGGGATTCGCGATGGTAATCCACGCTAGCCATTTGCATGGCTTATCTACGTCAGCGACACGTGTGGGGAATACTCGTTCTAGGCTTTGCAGATTATGGACAGTGAGCTTCCTTGCTCTAATGGTACATCAAAACAATTTGAAATGCACAATTGAACATCCAGGAAGCAAGAGGGGATGCTAGAGAGTGAATTAGTGTAGCAAAACCAAACTGATAATGAATGCCTCCCTTCCTTCATCTCTATCGCTCGTCATTGGGTTCCATCAACTCTTACAACCACAGGAATGGACTGTGAGTTTCAGGGACTGGTTTCAACATCGACAGAGGGTGGAGAAAGTAATAGGAAAGAGACAATGCAATGTTGATGCAATAGAAGTGGAAAACATCGAGCTCCACGACCTCCACGTCCATTCATGTCATGATGTCAACTCTCAAATCACACTGAGGATAGTTGGCCAAAACTGGGGAATCCTATAGTCAAGGAGTCTTTGGAGCACCATGAAGGTGTTGTAGAGCTTGAGTTCGAGCAGGGATGAGAGGCGTCTCGTGCTCAATGGATGAATCCTCGCATGTGACTGAGTCTCAATGTCGACGAGATGCAAGTGCAACTATAGAGAAAATAAAGATGAACATGGGCTACAAAGCCAAAACAAAGCGAAACTACACTCAAGGATGCACAGTCATGCCAAGGAGGATAGGTACTCACTTGTGTGGCATGCTGATTGTTTGTCTCTCTCGACATCATGACTTGTGGTAGTGTTCTCTTGGTTTCGACTGCTTGGCTACGATGAAGGAGGCGAGGAGGCTTTGCAATGCTGTGCTTGATGGTGGAAGGAGGTGTGTAGTGAGTGTTGGCCATGGATGGGGGATGGAGGTGGAGGATGCATTGGTTTTTGGTGGCCAGTGATGAAGCTGTGTATGTAAGGAAGGTAGTGGTTGGGCTTCTGGTCGACAAGGTTGGGTTTTAGACTGACGTCCTCCTTATGGACGAGGTGGAGAGGATTATATATGTAGATGTAACGCCCCGATCCCGGGCACGCTACCAAAACACAGTATCAAGCATAATTACACTAATTACAGAAACATCAAATGACTGTAACTAAGGCTCACCTTCAGGATCACAATGTGTGGCTAGAAGCTCCAACTCCTGCACCGAAACTCGGCTGCACGCGGTCTGAACTTGAAAACCAAATAGCACGCGTGAGTGACATCAAGTCACCCAGTACGCGCCCCAAAACATACAAACCACAAAACCTCGGCAAAACCATAAATCTCACTTTTTTTCAAAACTTGGTTTTCTCTTTCTGAAAATCATCTTTTCTTTTATTAAACAATCACTTGGGAATTCAATCCCAATCCATGCTTTCCAAAAGCTATGTTTCCTTTTCTTTTCTCAAAACATTTGGAAATTCATTCTTTTTCCAAAACATTCCCCTTTTCAATATTTGGGATTTCTTCCCAAAACACACTTTCAAATTCACATTTCTGACCAGATCCAGCCTAAAACACAATGCCCATTGGGCTCAAAATCAAATCATAAACATTGACTGGCAACTGGTTAAAACATCATCATTTCTTTTTAGGAATTTAGGACCATTTCATCAGTCAGATCCTAACCAAAACACATTTCACTTTTTTTATTCATTTCCACTTTTCTTTACTGTTGTTACCTTGATCAGGGGTAACCAGGCACACAAGTAGTAGGCGAGGACATCCTTCCCCTACCTTCCTACACTGCTGCGATGAAATTCCCCGTGCGAGATGTCATCGCCCTGGCCAACCGGCCTCAATTTCATTTTCATAAGTGCACGGGGATACGTCTCTGTCTGACGCCCCAGTCGGTGACCCGAACAACTAGGTGCAATGACCCAGGCTCAGCCTACACCGTCGGTGACCTGAACAACTAGGCTCAAAAGCCCAGGCT